>CAUYMX010007735.1:0-16586 GCA_963573855.1 Lepilemur septentrionalis
GGGTTCCCTACAAAAACACTTTCCAAAAAAAAAAAAAAAAAAAAAAAAAAAAAAAAGTGCCACTGTCATAAAAGACAAAGAAAACCTAAGAAATTGTTCTAAATTAGAGAGACTCTGAGACACAATAACTAATTTTTGATCACACACACAAAAATAACTGCTAAAAGGATATTTTTGGAACTGATAAAACTTGAATATGAACTATAATATATATTATCAATGTTGAATTTCCTAAATTTCATCATTGAATCATAGTTAAATAAGAAAATATTCTTACTGTTAGAATAAGATTGGCAAAATTTTTCTGTAAAGGGCCAGATAATAAATATGTTAGGCTTCTGGTCTTTTTGGTTATAGCTGCTTAGCTCTGCCATTGTAGTGTGAAAGCAGCCACAGACAATATGTAAACAAAAGCATGGCTGTGCTCCAATAAAACTTTACAAAGAAACAGCAGGCAGGATTTGGCCAGCAAGCAAGCCAGTTTGTAGACCCCTATCTTAGAAGGTAGAAGTTTAAAGATAAAGGATCATAATAATGTGCACCTTAATCTCAAAGGTTAGCAAAAATAAAGAATATGCATTCATGTGTGTGAATGTTTATGTGTGTAATATTAATATTAACATACACACATAAACATACACACACACCCAGATCTAGAGAAAGCAAATATGGCAAACCTTAACTAGTGAATCCAGTTTAATGGTAACAGGTATTCAGTGTACTATTTTTTATTACTTTTCTATAGGGTAGAAATTTTTCAAAATAAAACGTTGACAAAACAATCTAAGTCACTATGTCCCTCCTTAATCATCTCAAATATTTTATATTTCACTACCTATTTCTACTAATTTTGTTATTTTAAGATCACAATAATGTAACTGTTCCATAAAGTTAGGCATTATGAGATAAAGAGATGCAAGGAATGTAATGCTCTCCTAAAATATAAAGCCTCTATATTAAGTCATGCATAATTAGCATTACTGACTAGAAATACTGCTCTTCAAAACAGTCGGCCCTTCATATCTGTGGGATCTGCACTGTGGATTCAACCAACTGTGGACAGAAGATATCTATGGGAAAAAAATGCAAAAAGTTCCAAAAGCAAAACTGGAATTTGCAGTCTGCAAGTACTATGCTGAATTCATTAGAATGAATCGAGATGTAGGCATTGTATTAAGTGATGGTTTAAAGTATATGGGAAGTCATATACAAATACTATGCCATTTTACAGCAAGGACTTGCATATTCGCACATTTTGGTACCCATAGGAGATCCTAAAATCAATCTCTGGTGGATACCAAGGGACAAGTGTACACCTAAGACTAGTAAAGCTCCATGAAGGCAGGGACTGGTCTATTTTGCTCCCCTATGTACCTCCATCCCCTAGGAAGACTGCATGGTACAAAGTGGGCACTGAATATCATTTTGGGGATTAAGGAATTAGTTGTATTGTTAAAAACAGAATCTGAGGAGATGACAAACCATAAAAACATTTTTTCCCTTTCACGATTTCTATTACCAACTTCCATTTGTATGTTTTTAAAGCTTTGTATTTATAAAAACCCAAGGGAGAATAAAACATGTCCAATAAAGTTTAACATTCAGGTCTAAATAAATACTTATTAAGTAAATATTTATTCTTAAATTGACCCAAATACAGTACCTGAGTTTTGTGTCAGTTTATTCTAAAAATCAGGTGCTTCACAACTCTTCTACAGTCCTATAAAAATCTACAAAATGTGAACTTTCACAATTTGCCACCTTTCAATAGGCTCTTCATAACACCCCCTGTAACACACCACCAAGCTTTGGTCTCCATAAAGCAGCTCCTGAGTGCATGCAAAGAAATTCAGAGAGCCACACTGCTGCTTCTTAGTCCCTCAAAGGAAACTCATTATGTGTTAACAGGGACCCTATTTTCTCTTACAGTGCCTCATTTCCTTTCTTAAATATACTCCCTCACTTGCTTGTTAGGCCTATCTATACAGTAATCTCAATATTATCAGAGTAAAACTGATATTTTAAATTTTTAAAAAATCAATTATATAAGACACTTAAATAAAATTGATATATTTATAAATTGATTATACCCACAGTTTAAATAGGAAAAACATCCAAACTTAGGATTTCATTGTTACTTATAATGACAAATAAATTGACCAGTAGAGGGCACTCACAAAAGGGGGGAAGACCTAGCCACAGCCTTGAAGAGACACACGGACAAAACTGCAGTGCATATCCTATTTTAAAAACAGAATGCTTTAATAGAACACTGAAGTAGTTATCACTCCTCATTGATAACCACTAATATGTATGTATAAAATCAGAAAAATAACAGCTTACAACATTACATAAGACTTTTCTTATACCACTCAACAGTTTTAATATATTATAAATTTTCTCTCTATAACTACATACTTTCTTCTGCAAGTAAAATGAATTCAATAATTATCATGGGAAAATAAGAAAATAGAGAACTAGTAAACCTTGGTAAAATAAACATAGCTCAGAGCACAGAAGATGGAACGAATCAATCTAATTATTTATCTACTCTTGGTTACTGAGTAGGAAATTATTCCATCAAAAAAGGATATAATAACTTGAACTGAATTGTAAGTGTCACAATAACAAAAGCATGCAGCTGTCAAAGAATTAGAGCCTATGGAAAATACTTCTTGCTATATTTATCTTTACTAGATATTATATGCAGTAGATACTCAATATATATTTACTAATTGATTAACTGAGTCTTCTGATCGCTACGCTTATAACTACCTATTTTTTTTTAAGACAAGATTATTCTTCCCCCAAATTTTACCTTGGAAAAAAAATTTCAGGTAAAACGTTTTCACAAAAAGTGATCCCAAAATGATAAAAGCATACATTAAATATTTCTAGCTAAGTACTGTGTTTGGGGGCTTGAGTTTTTAATAATGTTGTCATACTAACAAGATGTTTCATTATCTCTTTGGTGGACTTCATAAAAGATAAAATCTTTCAAAATAAAAGTAAAGGTGATTATCACATGTGTAGCCTCAAATATAAACACATTCCATCTATGTGTCATGCCTGCCTCTCATATCTCTGCCATTAAGTTGCCATTAGATAGCAGGCTAATTTCAAATTTGGGTATATTGATAAATCTGAATTAGTCTCCATTATTAAATATCTTCTTAGCTTGAAAGGTAATTTTTTACTTTTAAAAAATTATACAAGAGTACAGTGGAAATTCCACTTAACTTGGTCTCAGAAAATTGAAGTTCAAATCCTACCACTTGCTAGCTAAGTATCCTTAGGGGAGTCAGAACCTCTCAGAAACTATTACCTACAAAATGAAAGAAACAATGACCACCCTCTTGATCTACCTCCTAGTGTAAATCTTTGCAAATTCTAAATCATTAAAAAATATAGTATTACTTGAGATTTTTAAAAATTCTTTCCATTAAAAAATGTAGGAAAACCAATGAGAATTCCAAACATGCAAAGTCTATGTCCTCTCTAATTTTCTCTCTAACCTACATTATTAACCAAACAAAACCTAATAGCAGCAGTGAAATTGCCCATCCTCCTTTTTAACTTTTTATAACATGGAGTCAGCATTTTTATTCAATCAACTATTTATTAAGTTAAACTACTAAGTTCTCTAGCCTTTCTTATAGTTGAACTACACCAAGAACTTAATGTATCAGTTCCCTCAGAGATACACTGTAACTGGGAGGTAAGAGATAATCTCATACCCTTTCCCAAGTGGCTAAACTACAACAGAACGTCAGTTTCAAAGTTCACAGTTAATCAATGCTTCCCAGAGTCAAGTATCCTGGTTTCGCAGAAATCATAATCAGAGTTATGGGTTTAAGTTTATAAACTTTTTCAACCTTCCCCCTAAATAAAGGATTACCTGTTAACTTTATTTCTTCAAGATTTATATTGTATTTTAACAGTTTTGAGCAAAAGGTTTCCTAACCTATTTTATCACATTCATGATGCCATGCTATATGCCTTCATGACCTCTGACGCGAAACACAGTGTAATGGATTTCTCGGATTTTCAGGAAGATGGAGGGCATTTCTGTTAAAAATCATCTTCCAAAATATCAGGAAAACTTCCATGCTTAACCTGAATTCTATTAAAATTTCCTTTTACATTTGATTTAAATGGTAGAGTATACCAAGTAACCCTGGATTTGGAATATAGATTGAAAGGGTGAACCACTCAATCCTCCTCCAAGAACACAACTATAGTACAGCATTGAACTGACTTCTCAAAAGTAAATATATAGGGATAATTACATAGGCAGTCCACTTCAATTAGACTGTTCTTTACTAATGCAAATTCTTAAACTTGGAAGCCAAATAAAAGTTGCTTCTATGTTTAAATCAAATCTTTGTAAATCAGTATTATTTCTCCATTTTGTTGTAGTACCAAAAATATTCTTCTAAACAGTTATTTAATCAATGCTCAAAGTTCTAAATTGCATAAACACTGTTCTAAGACCACTGATGCCCTCAGGATCCGCCTCAGTGCAGTGTGTGTCTTTAAGATATTACAAAGCACAGTACCTTAACTTAATAGGGCATTTTGACCTGTTAGATTCCACAACTTGGGATTTGGAGAAAGTTCTGGGAAAATTTTCAGAACTGATTTAAAAAAATTGGTACATTAGATCTAGAATAAAACCTAAGGGGTAAGAATTGTTTAACGTGGGGTAAAGAAGCCTATGAAGTAATCTAACAATATAGGCTATTTCAAAGACAAAGTGATATATTATTTCCATCTCCACTGATGTTAAATTTAACATGAAGATTCAGATTATGCATGAAATACGCTAATAATTATATTTTGAAAATGGATTGACAAGGACAGTTATGGAGTATCCCCTCCTGCAGGCCTTTAGATTAAATGAATCCTATCTGCTTGAGATAATTTGAGTATAGTGCTGCCAGTAGGAAATACTACTACCTGACCTCTTAGGGTCTCTTTTAGGTCTTTACCTCTCCTTTTGCTATTGGCCTTTACTTTGATAAGTTTTCATAAAACCAAAAAAGTCTGAAAATAATCCTCAAAAGCTAATTAGTCAAAACAATCCTAATATTTCCTTGAGCAAATTAAAAAAGGAATGCAAAGATAAAGATTGGTAGTAGTACATTTATATATCACACCTTAGACAAAGAATGAGCTTTTTACAATGCATCAGGTAGCTATTAATTCTCCACTACTTTAATGTTGAGAGGAAAATAGGAAAATACTACTAAGTAAGTTAAAGAAAAACCCAACCATCAATTACATTTTACCAGTACAATTCAATCTAATGTCAAAATACCAGGAAACCTGTAAGAATAAAAGTTACATTAAAAAGTGACTTTCAGGTATAGATGAGATGCAAATTCACCTTTCCACCCTCTCACAAAACTCAGAAATACACTTCCAAACAAAATGTACATATACTGACACAGTGTGAATGAACACCACGGACCCTGATGTTCTCCCAGGGAAAGTAAGGCTGCCATATTTATGGTTACGTAGAACTTCAGTTAAAGCCTGAAAACCAAATACATTTCAGATAACTTAAGGCAACTTTCAGTATAATTACCTTTTAATAAGTACTCACAAAAATGATCAGAGAAACCTTGATTTGTACAAAACGATGGTCCTGCACAAGCAATACATATAATACTAAAACAAGATTTACCTCTATTGTTGGATCATATTCATCCACAAAGTGATTCTGAATTAGCTGTATCGTCAAGGCACTCTTGCCTACGCCACCAGCTCCAACTACCACAAGTTTATATTCAGTCATTTTCAGTAGGCCTTATAATAAAAATAATGAAAATGCGACTAAATTAGGATATGTGTTATACATGCAGTTAATACTCTATCAGACATTCTTACCAATATCTTTTAACACAAACTCACCTTTATGTGGAAAATTATTGCAAAATACCTTATAAAATTCAATGATAAAACTTCAGTTGACTACAGAAGTGTACTGTAATGAATTATACTTCATTTACAAAATCCCTCATCAACATTTGAGAAAAACACATACAGACTACACAGACAGTTCTTTTATTTTATATTCAGGTTGTTCTATCTAAAGAGCCAGACTGCGGTTCTGTAGCAGCTGATGGCTCTCAAAGGATCATATCATGACTTCACTCAGTGTAAGTGTCTAGCACAGTTCTCTCCCCCTGTAAACACACCCACACAAAACTTGTTGACGGCTATCTCCACACCTATCGGTTCAGTATTCCTAGTTGACTCCCGCCTCTAATAGTTAGAGGTAGATATGCTAAGAGTGCCTTTGTTGGAGCCAACAGCTACAGAAATCTTTATAAAGGCAGCATCATAATAGGTCTCCTGTATAAGGAGCAACAATCATCAGATGGGGGCTAGAAAGATGAGTGTCAAATAAAGCTGGACTGTATTATGGGGAAATCAAAATTTATGCACTGAAGCAGATACAGACAATATTTGAAGACATTTTAATCTGTAAAATACCTCTGGGGAAAATAAAAGTAAAAACTAAGAGCACTTTGAGAATTTTGGATTAACTATTCAGTATAGGTGATTTGATCATCAATCACAATATACAATCCTATCTTAGTGCTGAAAAACAGCACTTTTGCACAAGAAAAATATAATGAAATAAAACAGAGATAAACACTGCTTTTAATAAGCAAAAAACTTTTAAAAGGCTGGAAATGGTGGCTGACACCTGTAATCCCAGAACTTTGGGAGGCCAAGGTGGGAGGATCCCTTGAGGCCAGGAGTTCAAGACCAGCTTGAGCAACAAAGTGATAACCCATCTCTACAAAAAATAGAAAAATTAGCTGGGCATGGTGATGCACACCTATAGTCCCAACTACTTGGGAGGCTGAGGCAGGAGGACTGCTTGAGTCCAGGAGTTTGAGATTGCAGTGAGCTTTACGACAACGCCACTGCACTTGCACTCTAGCTCAGGCAACAAAGCGAGACCCTGCCTCTAAAAACAAACAAACCAAAAAAAAACCAAACTTCTAAAAGATGTAAGTGAATATGACTGAATAATCCAAGTGACTTTTACTTTTTGCTTTTTGTACATCATCTCCCAACATGTGAAACATACATTGACAACTTGTATACTTAACAAGCACAAGATAAAAAATAAAATCTGATATTTAGTCAGCTGTTTCAGACTTTTTGAAATAAAATGAATATATTTAGTTTCATCTCCTTTCCCTCATGTACTGTATTATTAAAAATAATGAGTGAAATGCAGAAAGAATGGCAGTAAATGCACATTTATGATAAGTAGTTCCAGATTAACGAATGCACATATATTATAAATACTTAATACATGTGGCACCCTATTTATTAAAGACCAAAATTAAAAACAATAATAATTTGGTTTTCCAAATCATACCATACTAACCTTATTCCTGAGCCCCCTCACAAAGAACACAGGCTAGAAAACTGCTGTACCAGACTGTTACAGTCCAGCTCCCTGCCCTCCTCTGTTCCACCTATCCTTATGCACCGCCACAATGACAGCCACTACCAGCAAGTATCTGACCCTGTTTGCCTCCATGTTTTATTCCAAATGTAGGCCATAGAAAATGACAGATGAGGAGACTCATTCCAAAATGTACTATCTAGCTCCCTGCCCACCTCACGCTGCAAAACAGTTTGGATAGCCTAAAAGTGCTATTCTCAAAATGTGGCCTGGGGACCCCTCTGGTTCCTAAGACTTTTTTGGGGTCCAAGAGGTCAAAACTGTTTTCATAATAATAGCAAGGTGTTCTTTACCCTTTTGACTCTCATTATTTCACAAGTTTATGGTAGAATTTTCCACATGTATGATCACAACAGATTGAATGCAGATGTAGATACGAGAATCCACTATCAAGTTGCACAATTAAAGAGATTTGCTAAAAATTACTCTTCTAATTTTTGGTTTTATTTTGGAAAAGTCCTTTTTCATAAAATATTTTGCTCCTGTTACCAAGCAATAGGCTTATTATTTCTATTTTTAAATGAAATTTGTTAAATTTCTCAGTTTTATATGGTGAATATTGATAGATCCCACAGAAATCAAAGATTTTTGAGACCCTAAATAATTTTTAAGAATGTAAAGGAGTCCTTAAAACCAAAAAGTTTGCTAGCCTAAGAGATACTGTGGACAGATAATGGATTAGAGTTTAGTTGTATAAATACGTCTGAATTCAGAGACACACACCTTCTGGTCTACTTGTTTATGCAGTGGTTGTTTCCGGAAGAAAAAAAAAATCCTTGAATCAGATTTTTAAAACCACTCAATATTTAAATCCACTAGAAAGAACTGTGTTCCAAAGGAGTTTTATTGAATGAAGATCACATGTCAGAAGGGGCCCTCTAACCCAAAGCTGCAAAAGCTGGCAAGGAGTGGAACCGGGAGTAAAACCCAACAATATTTTTAAGAAAAAAAATTTACTTGTATTTATCATAAAACTAAATTTATCGTCTACAATCTCTTAAAATCAAGTATGGTTGTGGATGCCTACAGTCTCAAAGTAAATAGTATTGATATCAATTATCTTTGATAGCTATAGTCTATCACATGTAGGAGTCAGCATGTTGGACCTTTGTCACTTAAGAGTGACACCAGTTATATGGTTAATTCTGTGCTGATGATTACAAACAGGCCTTTTCCCCTGTATAATTTCCTTTTAAATTACTTTCTATTAGAAACACACATACATATTGTGTAACAATTAAAAAATATCTTTGTTTTTAACCTTTTGTTTTGATTTAAGGCTAGCTTAGGACTTCAGCTATAATAAGCACTTGCCTAAGAGAATTTCAGGCAGTTAGCTGGCCTACTGCTACAATTAATTTTTGTTAGTCAGTTTAAAAAATCATGTGAGTGCTGTTTAGTAGCATTGTAATAACTCCCAGGATGGGGAACAAATCTGTAAAGAAGAGGGTAATATAGAAGAGACGGGGGAAAGGACAAGAACAGGCAAATTAAATTTCAAGTACTATTTTAGCTACCGCTGTCTACACTCAACTAGCAAAGAAAAAGCCTTGCTTCTGCCCTGTGGGTTTTCTTCGTGTGTTTTAACTTGACCAAGCAAAACAGACCTTCTGGGATTAACTTTTTCCTTTTCACTGCAGGTCACAGGCTTTACGTGCAGGGTGTTGGCCACCTGTTCTTCCACCACCATCTCTACCTCCACCTCCTCCTTTGTGGCCACAGCAATGTCATAGCCCATTCATGGGGGGAGGGGAGCAGTTAGGAACTCGGAGGCAGATGCATTTTTCCCCCAAACACAATAACCTCAAACAGGGGTCTCTAAGTACTTCCCTGTGCTCTTCCAAAACGTGACCTCCCTTCTTACCCACACATCCCTTACACACTGAAAGGACCACTGCCCGTGCAGCCTGCGCTCGAGGGAGAAGTTTATACCTCCGTCCTAGAGATGCTAGATGCAGCAGAGAAGGCAGCGCCGAGGCAGCCGAGTGCTGGGAAGGGAGGAAGAGGTGCGGGAGCGGGGAGAGGGGGAGGGGAGGCTGGAGCGCAGCGGGAGTAACCTCCACCGCACCCGAGCGCCCCGAGGGGCAGCCGGCCCGGCCGCGAGTTTCTCCCCCGCCGCCTCCAGCCGCGGCTCTCGGGGAGGAGGAAGGAAGGGGTTCCCCGTCCAGGAAGCAGCACAAGCGGCGGCCGCCTCCAGCCTCACCCTCCTCAGCCCCGCACCGCCCATTCCTCCTCACACCCCGCGTCGCCGCGTCCCCGCGCCTCCCCCTGCAGCACCCCCACCCCGCCCGGGCCCCGGGCCCGCGCCCCCTCCCCGCCCCTCCCAGGACCCTTAATTCATTCACTCGCCGCCGGCCCCGCCCGGCGCCGGCGACGAGGGTCGGGACCCGGGCAGGGGCCCAGGAGGGGTGGTCCGTTCCGTACCTCTCTCCCGCACCTGGGAACCGCCGAGCCTCTGGCCCCCGCCGCCGCCTTCAGAGCCTGCGCTGCGCTCGCTCCCAGTCCGAAATGGCGGGGGCCGGGAGTACTGGCCGAGCAGCCGCCACCGTCGCCGCCGCCGCCACCGCCGCCACAGCCGCCGCTGCCGCCTCCACCGCCGCGGCCGCCGCCTAGGGAAATCGAGCTCCGAGCACACCGATGAGTTCGGGGCCGGGCGGCCGCAGAGGGCAGAGCTATCGATGCGTTCCGCGCTCGATTCCCCCTCAGACGGGCGTTCGAGAGGGAGCGGCCGAGGGCGGTGTGGGAACAGCGAGGAGCGGGAGGCTGCGAGCGCCGCCGAGAGGAGGAGGAGGCCGGGCCGGGCGGCGGAGGAGCGGGTCTGGGCGGTGCCTCCGCGGGGAGGAGGGACTGCCGGGCCCACGCGGCGGCCCGCCCCCTGGCTCTCGCCGCAGGGCCGTCCCCGCAGCCGCAGATTCGGACCCAGACAGGGACCAGACGGCGGAGGGTTACGCGGACGCCGCCGCACCGCTGTCAGGTCTACACAGAGAAGCTACGACAGTTTCCCACCCCGCGGGGTCGGCCTACACTGGTGCACACTCATTTACTGCGTGTCAACAAACATGCAGTCACCAAACGTGGAGGGCGACTTCGGTGACTTAGGAAGAGACCCGGCGGACGATTCCCCACCCCGGGCTTTCTGATCGCCGCCCGATTATTATCAGCCTCCACACGCGCGCTGGGAATTTAGCCGCAGGCCCGAACA
This sequence comes from Lepilemur septentrionalis, assembly GCA_963573855.1. NCBI lineage: Eukaryota > Metazoa > Chordata > Mammalia > Primates > Lepilemuridae > Lepilemur > Lepilemur septentrionalis. The sequence continues at coordinate 10,698 of CAUYMX010007735.1, forward strand.
AATGCGATGAACCCTTTCATCGCTAATCTTTTTTTTTGGAGGGAGGTGGTCTCTGATATTTTGTTGTCATTTTTTCCGGATATTTTGAAGCTATCACAAGGTTTCTCTAAACAGGGACCTTCGATGTACCCATTGCTCCTGAAAGCACAAACAGGAGACAAATTGTTTTTAAGTAGAAGTGCCCTTGATAGTTTAGACCTGAGGAGAGTCATTCAAACATTAATTAGGGAACTGAGATTAATCAGTTAACATTCTGGAGTTAAGACGTTAAACAATGGGGCAATAGAACATGCTGGCATACCCAGAGTCTGCGTTGATAAAATACCTAGAAACGTCCACTGGGAGAGTTTTAAGGATGGAGACCTGGCAGACTAGCGCCTATACCTAATGGGACCGCCCATCTGACTCTCTGCTTCCAGTTCTGTCTCTCTAGTCCACATCATAAACCACCAATAAAACATGATTTTAAACCCCAGCTATTATGTATGTTAAGCAAGGCTTTATGTCAACTGTCACCCTTTGCTTCCTACAATCTGCAAGGCTTGTTCCAGCCTCCGTCTCCTAGACCAGGTGGACGAGGCAGAATGGAATATGCGGAAGGGGAGAGAATGTGCTTAAGTCTACGTCCAGTATTTGCTAAATGTTTTGCACATGTATCATCTTATTTAATCATCACAACAACTTCATGCGGAGAATACTTTTCACTGTTTTACAGATGAAGAAACAAATGTAGATAGGTTTAAAGTTGGGCCCAAGTTCACACACTTAAAATGTGGAGTGTCCTTCGTGTCAGATCAAGCCTGTCTGGTACCACGTATGCACAAAGACTCCTCTGGCACCTACTTTAAATCTTTGTTCAAATGTCTTCTTTAAATGAGGTCTTCCGTAATGATCTACTTTTATATCAAAACTCCCTCCTTGTTCCCCCAAATTCTATCTCTCTTCTTAATTTATGTGAGCAATAAAGCTCCAGAGCACATATCACCTTCTAATATACTAACTTGTTGATTTTCTTGTCTCTCTTGCCACCAGAATGTAGTAAGCTTCATGAGAGCAGCGATTTTTGTCTGTTTTATTTACTGCTAAATTTCCAGGACCTATGACAGTCTCTGACACAAATAAAGCGCTCTAAATATGGACCATTGAATGAATGAATCTATGTGCCCTCCTAAATTCTGTGACTCTAAATCCTTACTTAAACCGAGTGCCTTAAGCCTCCTGTCAATCTCTTTCTTCATCATACAAAATCTGCCTTTAAACTCACTCAGGTCACCTTGTGATAAGCCACATTCTATAGTATCTAGAAAAGTACTTGGTATATAATGGACACAATGAACTTTTGTTAAATGGATGAATTTGCACTTATTTGTATATTGCTTTGTGGTCACTCTGAAGCATAAATCACAGATTTATTTTGTGTATCTTCAAGTACATGATAAGCTCTTGTTTTCTCTTATAGCTGCCAATACAATGTTCTCTCTGTAATTGGTGCTCCATAAATCTTAAAAGAACTGTAATATAGACGAGGGAAAAGCTTTATATAGCCCTTTTATGCTGATTATAAAAATTCTGGCATTAGCAGAAACCTAATCCATGCACATGGTCTCAGTTGTCATCTCGGCTCATGATTCCCAAAATGAATCTGCTTCTCACACTTTGTTCCGTGCACCCTACATTCCAGCTTCACCTCACACACTTTCTGCCTCTCCTTTCTTTTCATTTCCAAGGCAATTTATACATGCGCCATGTCAGGCCTTCCCACCATTCAGTCTTGGGTGCTTTCTCAGAAGCCAGCAGCGTCCCTCTCTCCCCTAGCATTCCCTTTCTTTCCTTAACACAGAGCTGACAGCAGTGGGGCTCAAGGGTAAGTGCTTCCTGAATCACCTGCCATGCTTACAAAAATGCAAGTTCCTAGGCCCCCACCCGGATATGCCATTCAGTTGGTCTAAGGGGAACCAGAAATCTTCATTTTTAATAAATCAGGTGATCCTAAACTGGTAGTTTGCTGTGTGCACATTGAGAAACTCTGATCTAGATACTCAAATTCTTGGCAGGTGCACTTTCTACCATCTTTAGGGTTCCTCTCCCCCAAGTCTGGTGGCTCATTGAATCATCTCCTGGCTCTCCCTTTTTTTGCTCTCTCCGATGACAAGCACACACCCTACTGGGATCACAATGGGAAAAGGGGAAAGGAATAACAAAAAGTGAAAATGTGGGGATTCCAGGTTTGCTCTAAGATATAACTGAAGTTTCTACCCTCTACTATTAGACTCTTCCGGGAAGGCAGACACATACACACATACACACGTGCACATCCTTTTGATCTGCTTTATGAAGACCATGCAGACCCTTTCCTTCATGAGACACCCTCTTCTGCAGATAGAATCGAAGTTAAAACAGGAATACCCTTGTGTTAGTTGGGCTGTTATAAGGTATAAAATGCCAGGACATACTTAGAGCGCTGCAAATGCTGAGGATTTATTTTAAGGAAATAAGGACACTTTAGAAAACCATTATCATCAGCCAGAGAACTGCTGTTCAGTCCAGGAATCAACTGCACTTCTTGTGATCCAGCAACAGGCTCTGGTGCCCTGCTCAGCCCCTCATTCACAAACATCCATTGCCTGTAACACTAGTAATTTTGCCATTCTCATGAATCAGCATCTCTCTGCTGCTTTTTCATGTACAATCTGAGCTTCTACTGCTATCTGTGCTTCTAGTGATCACTCTCTGTGACTTACATTCAAAACATTCCAAGAGAGAGGATCTGACAGTGTCTGTCATTCACTATTCAATAAGAAGGGCCTTTATGAGGCACATTTTCCTGTTTGGTGGCTGGCCTTCTTTATGTCTGGCTGAAAGACCATTGCCTTTGTTTTCATGCCAATACTGGGTCCAGACAGTTGTGGACAGAGTAGCAGCAGGACATAGAGCAGGGGGACTTCAGCAGGAGGAGCCACCTAGGGATGCTTTAATAGACTCTACTTCAGCACAAGCTTTTGAGTCAGGTGGGAAATTTGTAGAGATGAATAGATGCTATTTAATTCACGTCCCCAGCACATTATCTCCACTGGACACATTTCATTATACTTTGTGTTCCTTTTTTGCCTATCTGTGTTTTCCCCACTAGGTGGTAAATTCCTAAGGCCCCTGCCTCTTTTAACTCTATAGTCTCATAGCTCTTAGCACATATGAGTTCTCTGTGAAAATGTATGTTGAAGTAAATGAAATTATAATGAAACTTCAGGCCTACCTCTTCATAGTCATTTCATTCTCATCAAACCTATTTCCCATACATTTCTAAATGAAGATCCTATCATCATTGTAAATGCCTGCTGAAGCCAAATTCTCCATCTTATTCCCTGAAATGAATTCCTTTTCCCAAATCTTCCATCTTACCTGAGTGGCATCATGGTTCTTCAACACGTTTAGAATTGAAATGTTATATTAATTTTTTAACCCACTCCCCATTCAAATTGCTCACAGCTCCTTTTAATTGCACTTCCTAAGTACTTTCTCATATCTGCCTCTTCTGTATTCCTTCCTTCACAGCTACGTTTCTGGAACAGCTTCCTCATTGACTTTTCTACCTCTTGGCTTTCTTCTTTTAATTCAGTTCATATGCTTTTGCCAAATTAATCCTCCTCATGCATGTCTTTCATCGTCATCAAACATTTACTCTGTACCTACTCCATATAAGCTGTGTGCATATAGGGTATCTATTTTTAAAGTGGAAAAAATTACAAGTTCAGTAACTAATGAGTACCTAAAGATGATAAGTGCCTTAGAAATTATAGGGGGAAATGATCACTGGTCCTGGCTGTGCCTTCACTAATCTTGCTTACAAATCTTTAATACCTTGCTGTATCCAGCTGAATCCAGGACAAATCCGTGGTGCCCAGCTTTTGAGAGCATCCACAGTCAGGTACCGCTCTGACCCTGTGACTCTGCTTCCCACCTTCTCAAAGCAGATGCTCTGTCCTCAAGCAAATCCCCTCTCCATGCCACTAAAATAGGATATTTCACGTCTCTGCTCCTTTTCTCACCCAGCACCTTTTTGCATCTCTTTGCTAAACTTCTCTCTCATCCAAGATCCAGAGCAAGACCTACTTTCTCTATGAAGGCTTTGTTAATTATATCATCTCTTTTTGATCTCCCTCTCTATTATTTCATATGGGTTAATCATGTCTCCTTAACTAAATCCTAAAATCCTAGAGGCAAGAGCCGTATCTCAGGAGTGTGAACCCCACCCACCCGTACAAGCCGAGTTCACTGCAATTACTCAATAACTACATGAATGCACATAATGTGCTTATCAGCAAGGTAAACATGATGAAAGCAATGTTTGAGGAAGATTAAAATGGTAGCCACATGCAGAAAAGATTGGAAGGAAAAAAGACCTCGGGAAAGGCATTTTATGGATGGCATAACCATACCTAGTGGCAGTGGGAATGGTGCCCTGGCTTAATTTACTAGACCTGTGAGCTGGAACAAAGCTGTGAATCTCTGCAAGCTTCATGTTTAAGAAAGGAGTAATGAAATGACAGCTACCATTTATAGAACTCCTCCTACGAGCCAGAGAAGCTCTATATACCATTTTAAACAAATAAATCTATTTCATATCTGTCCACTTCTCCTCACTGCTCCCATTGTGAACAGAGGGAGGGTCCGAGCCGCCATGGTCCCACTTCTAGGGGAACAGTCAGCTGCTAACAGGTCTCCTTGCTTCTGCTCTTGCTCCTCTACAAACCATTCCCTATGCTGCAGCCAGACTGATTCTTTTAAAAAATGCAAAATGGATCATGTGACCAGATCAAGCTCTCCAATGGTTTCTCATTGCACTCAGAAAAAAATCCAAACTCCTTAAAGCCATTTCATGACCTCGTTTTTTGCCTACTTCTGACTGCACCATGTCCAACCCTTATCCTCTCTAGGCTCCAACTTCACTAGCCACCTTTTTTTTCCTGGTACACACCAAGCTTATTCCCTTCTTAGGTTTGTGCCTGTTGCTTTGTCATTTGAGCGTGTTCCTGCCAGCAAGCCTTTCTGTCTCCCAGGTGTCAACTTCCCACCACCACTTCAGTGAGAGAGTCCCCAACATGAGGGGTAACTCAGCACTCTTCATCCTATTTGCTAACTTCTACCCTTCAACTAATCTCTCTTTAACATAGCGGCCTGTTTTATTCTTTCATTTAGTGCTAATCATATCTAAAATTATCTTGGTTGTTTATTTGTTTGCTTGTTTGTTTCCTTCCTTGAAACATAAATTTCATAAGCCAGAGATCACTGGATCCTCAATGCCTATAAATAGTCATTTAATAAACATTTGTTGATAAATTGCTATAAGGAAAATAATAGAATTAACAATCCACTCTAAGTGAGATCTCTGCAAGTCAATTTACATCTCTTGCTTTTGTTTTTATTAAGATCAACATATTGCAATAGTACTTTGTTTAGTGCCTGTTTTGTTTTTAAGTATATTAGAAATCAGAAGATTTTAAAAAATTCTTTCCTTCTAATTCCCCAAGGGTATGCTAATTGGACTACCTACAGATTACAAGCCTAATTGTTCTAGTTTCTGTCTTTTCTCCCTAATCACAGTTATTGGATATGCTGTGAGGTGCTTCTATTCCATTCATGGCAAGTGTATACAAATGGAGTTTTTTTTTTTTGAGACAGAGTCTCACTCTGCTGCCTGGGCTAGAGTGAGTGCCGTGGCATCAGCCTAGCTCACAGCAACCTCAAACTCCTGGGCTCCAGTGATCCTCCTGCCTCAGCCTCCCGAGTAGCTGGGACTACAGGCATGCGCCACCATGCCTGGCTAATTTTTTCTATATATTTTTAGTTGTCCAATTAATTTCTTTCTATTTATAGTAGAGATGGGGTCTC
>CAUYMX010007736.1:0-33779 GCA_963573855.1 Lepilemur septentrionalis
GGTCAGCCTTGAGTTCTTTGGCAACTTCTCATGTAGTTGTAAGAGGATCAGTTTCGAAGATTGCTCTCAATTGGTCGTTGTCAATTTCTGATGGCTGGCCACTGCATTCCTCAATTTCAAGATTCTCATCTCCTTTGCAAAACTTCTTGAACCACCACTGCACTTTACGTTCATTAGCAGTTCCTGGGCCAAATGCCTTTTTGATGTTGCGAGCTGTCTCCCTTAAGACCTATTTTGAACTCGAATAAGAGAATCACTCAAATTTGATTTTTGTCTAACATTGTTTCCATAGCCTAAATTAAATATAAAATAAATAGCAAGTAATAAGTCATTAGAAAAAAAAAAAACATAAAGCAAGAAATGTGCATTAAAATGATGTATAACATAAACACCATTTAAGAATGTATTCCAATGCTAAAACTGCAATTACTTTTGTACCAACCTAATAATTCTTCTTTAATGCTTTCAGAAATCAGTTGAGCTAAAAGATAGGAAGATAGCAAAAAAAAAAAAAAAAAAAATCTGAAAACATTCTTGTATTTTATTCATCCAATTTATTACTTTAACAAGAATTTATTGACCATAATATGCAGCACTTAGGGTCAGAAATAAAAACATTGTTTCTGTCCTCAAAAAAAAAAAAAAAAAAAAGACAGTTTGAAAAGTGCCCCTGTCAGAGCAATGTGAATTTTGCTAAAATTAAAGCAAGAACAAACAGCAAATTTATGGTGAAGCTTGGGTGGTAGAATGGTGAAATCACTGATGCTTTAAGAAAAGTTTTTGGAGACGGTACCCCAAACAAATCATCTGTTTACAAATGGATAACTTGTTTTAAGAAGGGATGAGACAATGTTGAAGATGAAGCCCAAAGTGGCAGACCAACCACATCAATTTGTGAGAAAAATTTAACTAGTTTGTATCCTAATTGAAGAGGACCAATGATTAATAGCACGAACAATAGCCAACATCGTAGACATCTCAATTTGTTCAGCTTACAAAATTCTGATTGAAAAATTAAAGCTGAGCAAAATTTCCACCCAATTGGTGCCAAAATTACTGTGCCCAGATTAGCTGCAGACAATAGCAGAGCTTTCAATGGAAATTTTAAATCATTGAAATCAAGATTCTGAAGGATTTCTTTGAAGAACGTTAACAGGAAATGTAGCAGGGCTTTATCTGTATGATATCCATATGATCCTGAAGACAAAACACAATCAAAGCAATGGCTACCAAGAGATGAATGTGTTCTGATCAAAGCAAAAGCAGACCACTCAAGAGCAAAGGTCATGGCAATAGTTTTGGAAACACTCAAGACATTTTGCTTGTTGACTTTATGGATGGCCAAAGGAAGATAACATCTACTTATTATGAGAGTGTTTTGAGAAAATTAGCCAAAGCTTTAGCACAAAAACATCATGATTCCACCATGGTAATGTCACTGCTCAATGCTTTCATCAAACAAGGGCAATTTTGCAAGAGTTTAGACGAGAATCATTAGGCATCCACATTACAGTCCTGATTTGGCTCCTTCTGTCTTCTCTTTTTCCTAATCCTAAAAATTCTTTAAAAGGCCAAATAATTTAATACATTTAATAATGTAAAAATGATTACATTGATGTGGGTAAATTCCCAGGACAATCAGTTCTTTAGGGACAGATTAAATAACTGGTATCATTGCTTACAAAAGTGTCTTGAACTTGATAGACTTTATGTTGAGAAATAAAGTTTATTTTATTTTTTCAATTCCATTTTTCCACTAACTTTTTGAAGTCCCCCTATACAGTTAGCCCTCCATATCCGCTGGTTTTGCATCCACAGATTCAACCAACCACAGATAAAAAATATTTAAAGAAAAAAATAAAATTAAAAGGAAAAGAACAATAAAAATAATACAAATAAAAACAATATAGTATAACAGGTATTTCCATAGCATTTACATTGCATTAGGTATTATAAGTAATCTAGAGATGATTTAAAGTATAAAGTATAAAGTATATATAGGTTATATGCAAATATTATGCCATTTTATATAAGGGATTTGAGCTTCCAGGGATTTTGGTATACATGAGGGATCCTAGAGCCGGTATGCCCTCCCTCCCACCTCCTGACCTCACACCCCTCCAGCAAATACTTGCAATGACTGTAAGTTCTTTTTCCCCCATAAGTGAGACAAAAAAGATGGAGGAGTTGGAATAGGAGGCAAAGTTCTTTCTCCAGCCTCCCCCATGTCACACCCTTTTGAGAATTGGCTTTTGTCACGGAGAATGCTCTTGATTTCTTTCACAATGATTTCTCTTTTCTTCACCTGTCAGAGCCAGGAAGGGATGTTCTCAGATCTTCCTTGTGAGAATCTCGTGGGGTTCCTGCAGATAAAATCTGCAAATGTGTAGGGGATCCCCAGAGTCCATGGCCAATGAGTTTCTTACTTTCAGTCAAGTTCATACTTCATCTCCAGCAATTGATTAAAATTACCGTTTATGTGATTCCACCAGGTTATGGCACTAGAAGCGTCTGCTCCAGGTAACCAGATCTAGGTTTCTGTATCTCTCTGGATGTGCCTGGGGTATCAGTTTGTCTTGTGACTTCTTATCTGATGGGTCCTAGAAATGTTGTTAATTTTCTTTTTGTCCCAGTTTTCTTGTTATAAGGATGAGAAGAGCAGCTTCTCAGCTCTTTACCTATTAGTGCTGAAACTGGAAAACTAGATTTATTTTTACCTTTAAAAGTTTTGATCCATTTGGAAATGACTCTGATGTCAAAAAATGAAGTTGGAATCTTACTTTATTTTTATTTCTTTATTTATTTGGAGACAGAGTCTCACTATTGTTGCCCTGAGTAGAGTGCTGTGGTGTTAGCCTAGCTCATAACCTCAAACTCCTGAGCTCAAGCCATCCGCCTGCTTCAGTCTCCCAAGTAACTGGGACTACAGGCACGTGTCATGATGCTCCACTAATTTTTCTATTTTTAGTAGAGGTGAGAGTCTTGCTCTTGCTCAGGCTGGTCTCAAATTCCTGAGCTCAAGTGGTCCTCCCACCTCGGCCTCACAGAGTGCCAGGATTACAGGCATGAGCCACTGCACCTGGTCTTACTTTATTTTTATTAACCCTGGCTACCTAGTTTTTTTAATGTTATTTATTAAATTATCCATTTTAATATCTGCTATTAATTTTAACCTTTATTATACAAAGAGTTCCCATTTGAATTGATTCAAATAATTTTAGTACTAGAAATCAGCTCTGCCATCTTTATTTTATAGTTAAAATATCTGATTCTATAAACAGAATTCTAGAAGAATAAATCGCGATCATGGAAAATAACACAGTGGACGGACTATACCAATGCCACCATGAAATTATCTTAATTGCTAACATGGTGGTTACTAACTGTGTGATGAAATGGTAAGCACTTAGTAATTAATGGAAGATAGCCATTTACTCTAACACAGAGAATATTGAACTTTGAGAAATTAGGCAATTGTAGGTCACAGTGATAAAACAAACTTCCCAACTTGCTTCAGATTAGTCTTGATTTAACACAGGTGGTTACTGACAGGAACAAGGTTGGCATACTTTTCATTGAAAGGACTGAGTGCGTTTTCAAATTGTTACTGGTTTTTGGTTCACATGTTTGTTGAAACAACTGTCTAAAAAGTTCTAGTCTGTTACAAGCTAGGTCAGAAAGTTGTTGTTTTTTGTTTTTCCAACACCCAAATCCAGCATTTATATTTAAGCTAAAGCAGAGGTTGTTAGCCTATCAAATCGCACACAATCATATGCTAGACAAAGCCTACCCCTTGAAGAACAGTGAATATCTGATTGATTTTATTTAATATCTTTACATGCTCTGGCTAAAAGCAGAGAAAATAATCAGGCATACTCTGTAAACCACTAAAGTCAATTTGAATAATAGAGTTAGATTTGAAGATTTAACTGCTATTGAAAAAAGTTGAGATTTTATGTGACATTAAAATGTTGAGATGTAATCACACTCATCTCGTAATTCTGCTTAAGTTTCATATTGTCAGTATTTTTGTATATTATTAAATTGTTAATTAGAAAGAATAAAAAATTTGCTTTCAACACATTTTCACTCTTACTAACACGTTCAAATTATTTTCTTTATTGTAGCTCCTATTGTGTTATATGTGAAGATAGCAATAGAATCACATTCTTGAAACAATACAAAGTGAAACAAAGCAAAAATCTGCCTTTATTCTTTTTCAATCTCTGCTTTTTTGTAATCTACTCATAGTAAACTTCTTAAGAGTTGTATAAATTTGTCTTCATTGCCTTACTTCCTACTTACTTCTCAATCAATGATGATATGATGGTACCAATTTCTCAAATGATGTCTGGGCCACCAAATAGAGTGATCTTTTGTGGGTGTCTATCCTATTTTATTTCTCTCAGCAATAATGGGCAGTTTCCATCAAGGTCTCCTTCATTTATACTCTATTTCCTTGACTTTCTTATTACTTAGAATTCCGGTTTGTTTTTCCATTCTTTTTTCTTCTCTTTTTTTATTTCTGTAGCCTCTTCTAATTTTCATTCCTTCCTCATCTTCCCCCATCTAATTAAACACTAGAGGACAGTGGCTTTTTTAAACCTTGATTTTTTTTTCTTCTTTTCTTATTCTAACATGTGTAATTCCTATTCCGTCCATTAAAACTCTTTTAAAATCACTTCTTGAAAGGCAATTCCCTGGCCCTTCAAATTGTATTTCAAGTTTTTATTGGTAAATGCTTTTATTTGCCCAAATGTAGTTAATTTGCTTAAAGTCTGTCCTGCTTCTTAGATACGTGATATTTGGAATACATTGAATCTCAGTGATCTAGTACTAAGTTTCACGTATTGTTTTTATATAATGAATAAATGGATATAGAGCCTTATAAAAATTCAAAATATATTAGGATCAATAATGCAATATTTTGCCACACGTGGGTGGAATTTCTTTTCCTGAAGATTCAAGAGGACAAATACACCTTCCATTGTCTTGCTAAATATTAGTAGTAGCCTTTAAATATTAAAAATTACAAAATGAATTTAGATCATACCTTGTCCTATGAGAAATTCAAAAGTTAATAGAACACAGTGTAGATGAAACTTCAAATATCTGAATCTTTGAGAAAACATGTATAGATTTCCTCAGTGAAAATCTACAGAAAGTGAAGATTTTATCCAAATAAACATTTTTCTATCTAAGTCCTTATGATATTGTATTTAGTTCTTATATCCAACTTGCCCCATTTAATCTTTAACTGTTTGGGAATAATGAAAAACTTGAGCTGTTTCAGATAAAACAAAATAGAATCTATTGAAAACACATTTGATTTGAATCCCTCACTAGAGTTAAGAACAAATATTTCAGTAAAAACAAAACCAAAAGGGAATTTAAATCAATCTTTGAGGTCTTTTCTCCTGAAAATAAGCAGTCACATATTTTTCATAAAGAATTTTTTTTAAAAAAACATGAAGATAAAAATGAATATTATTTCCAAACCACACTAAAGCATGGTTTTCATGAATAGTTTTAATATTAATTCTGTCCCGGGCAGAGGGAGTACTTTATGGTAATGTCATTAGTGGAATTGAGCTGAGGAAGGGGAGAGTGTGTGGAGCGGTGAGCTCTGCTGCCTACCCACACTGAGGTGAGCAAATGCGTGGCTTATGCATCAGAACCCCTCTATACAGCTCTGTCTGATAACTTTCTATAACCTGACACCTAACCATGATCATAAACTAGAGCTCTGATACCTCCGTATAGATCTGTGGAGAAGATGCTTTCCATTTCCCCACTTCTCTATGTTTAATCCCTAACTAGATTAACATGAGATATCACAATTTTCTACCTGATTAGATGTCCCAGAGAAAACTACTCTGGAAATAGCACCCACAGTGTTGGCACTTTGGATGCTCTGTCCAAATGATGCCCTCTCGACACTGAGCAGCTCGGTGACCCACATGCCACACCCAAGGACTACTGATGCATACTGATACATGACTAATGTGAGCGAGCCAAAGAGTCATTCTGCCTAAAACTGAGAAGCAGATGTCTTTTTAGTAATATTTAAAAAGCATATTGATCTCAAATCTGAGCATGATTTTCATCACCTACAAGTTCATTCAACATACTGAAATGCAAATTCTCCATAAGGTAACCATTTTTAAGAGAAACAGGAAAAAAATATTTTAATTAAGGAATCTTCTTGGAAACAAATCTTGTTAAACAAATGAATGCAAATGTTAGAGCAAGGGAATATGCATGGTTTGCTGGCTGCCTACCACAGCAGCTACCGCAGTGAGTATTTTGTCTATGTTCAGTCATGTTTTACTTGGCCATCACCACCACCTGCTACACTTCGGTGCTCCATGAACTTCTGAGATATGTAGGGACATTACACATATAGGTCACAGCATTGAGCATTCAGAGTCAGCCAGGTAAGAGAGGAGGATCTATAAAATTCAATGGACAATAAAAGAACCAGCCTCCCATCTTTGCGTTTTTCATGGCTTAGGATGCAAGGGAGAACATTCATAGACTGGATATTTTTCTTTCCAATATCTGAGCTGGCCATGGATTCAATGACTTTATTTAAACTATGATTTGGGAACCTCCTTAGGACTTCAATGGACAAGCGAAATATGTGATACGTTGCAGCCACACCTGGTTACCAGGTCTCAGCCCTGCAAGTGTATCCTGTCCCACCATCAGAAGACAGGCTGCTTTGCCCCTCCTCAAAGGAAAAATCAATTTCTCCCAAGATCAGAGAAGAAAGGGTGTGATTGTCAATGCTAACTTGCTTTATGTTATGTATGGGGGAAATGTCCCCAGAAATAAGACATTGCTGCCACCAGAGGCCACGTGTTATTGCCCAGTTCAGTCATCCACACTTTATTTACTCAAAGCAATGCATTTTATACCAAAATATTTCCTACGTGGTTTTGACTTTTTTTCTCAAGATAAAATAATCGCAGTCATATTTCCTAAAAATATGTAAATAAGGAAACTGAGGCTGAGTGATTAAGAAATGTATCCAAAAGAGTTGGTAAGAGCTGAACCAAGTCTGTTTGGTTCAAACCTTAGTGTCGTCAAAAAATAAATACATCAAAAAAAATTTTCATAAGGAAAATATCCAGAAATGCTTGAATGTCAAAGATGCTCTGTTATTTTTTACTGCAGGAGAACTGAGTATATTCAGCACATCTTTTCTACCAAAAGAAGATTCAGATTGTTTTTCAATGTTAAGGGAGTTAGATGAGGAGAACAGTGCAATTATTCTCCCTTCCTTTTATTGGCTAGTAATCAGGGTGACTTACAAACAATTCCCGTGGGATATATTTAATCTTTTCCTAACAACCTAAGAAACTACAGCACTTAATAAAAGTACTTCTTGAGAGATGAGTTTTCAAATGAGACCTTTTAATTCTGATGCTGAAAAATAGGTTAGATATGTAAGTGAGACTTCATAGTTTGCCTTTTCTTTTTGACTTGATGAGAATAATATTTCACTTCAGTTACCACCTAGAAATACAATGGCTCAAAATTTTTAAAATGCATCTATTCAGAAAAGTCATAAAATACAGTTTTTTTGTGAGGGATATATTAAATTCTTTGGGAAGAATATGGACTAAATATTGCATGTGAATTGCATATTGGAAGAAAATACCGTAACAGCATATTTGAATAAATCAATAAGGAGAATGATAGAGTACATCAGGAAAAAGGTGAATTATTATTTTTCTTCGCATTTCTTTTCCAGTAGAAAGGCTGAGAGAGAAATGAACTACATCAGCCTATCATCCTAATTTAGGACAAGATTGATTCTTTTTCTTTTCATTTTTATTTATTTATTTATTTATTTATTTATTTATTTATTTATTTATTTATTGAAACAGTCTCACTCTGTTGCCCAGGCTAGAATGCTATGGCATCAGCCTAGCTCACAGCAACCTCAAACTCTTGGGCTCAAGCAATCCTCCTGCCTCAGCCTCCTGAGTAGCTGAGACTACAGGCATGCACCACCATGCCTGGCTAATGATTTTTATATATTTTTAGTTGTCCAGCTAATTTCTTTCTATTTTTAATAGAGGCAGGGTCTTACTCTTGCTCAGGCTGGTCTCGAACTCCTGAGCTCAAAAGACCTTCCTGCCTCAGCCTCCCAAAGTGCTAGTATTACATGCGTGAGCCACCACGCTGGGCCCAAGATTGATTCTTACCTTTGAATGCTGTGCATCTTAGTCACCATTTACAAATGGATTTAAAAAATAGATGAAGCATAGCAAAGTCAAAAATTAACAATACATATCACTTTGTTTTCGGATCAATTATAAGCATATATTCATGCCACATACTTTTAAATTTTGAACACAATTTATTAAAATGTAATCACGTTAAGTTGGGAATACTAGAATTGAGAGGTACATTTTAATGTAACACCGCCTGAATTAAATATTCATGGTATTTTTAAGCCAAAGCTATAAAACTATTTCCAAGATCAAGTTTCCATAATTCTGCACTATTAAGACTTGTTGTGTTGACTGCTAGCATTGTTAAAAATAAAAATGATCAAAAGCAAGCTGTATTTAAATATGCCTTCTCTGAAGTGTTTTCATGGTTGTAATCTCATATAAAGTAATTATATTCTGTCAGAAAATCTTTATGTCTCATTTGAAAATATTTTCATGCTGTAATGTGGTATGAAAGTTAGAAAAAGTTTTCAAAGTTATAGTGATTTCTTTCATAAAAATATAGTTGTGATCTATAGCTGTGTAACAAATTACTCCAAAACCCAGAAGCTTAAAACAATAATGATTTATCTTATCATATCTTCTATATAAGGAATTTGGGGAGAGGCTTTGTTTGGTGGTTCTAGCTCAGGACCTCTCATGAGATTCAAGGTCAGGATGTTAGCAAGGGCTGCTGTCATAAGCAGCTTTGACTGGGGCTGGGGAGTTTTATAATATCTAAGGGGGCCTGCTCATGGCACTGGCTGTCAGCTGGGGGGCTCTGTTCTTTGCCACACAGGATCTCTCCGTAGGGCTGTTTGATGGTCCTCATGACATGGCAGCTGGCTTCCCCCAGAGCCAATGATCCAAGAGAGAAAAGCAGGTGCTGTGATAATTTCCCAGTCTTCTGCTTGGTTCACAGGTCAGCCCTATTCAATAAAGGAGGGTGGTCAAGAACCACTTGGAGCCATTAGTGAAGCTGGTTGCCACAGCTGTCTATCTTTACTTTGTAATCATTTAAAATCTTTTCCAAGTACCTCTAAATAAATGGGATAATGAATAAGAAAGCATTTGGAAGCATATTCTTAGACTTTATTCATTTCATTTATAGCATATCAAGTTTCAAGGAAACTTGAAGTCAGGGTCATGGACCCATGGATGATTAAATCATATCCATGATTCTCATCCCATCTTGATCCTTAGCCGTCTGGAGTAGGGACCTTGATATGATAAGCATGAGAAATGTTTCACAAATAGAGTCATAATTGGGATGGGAATTGGAACAGAAAAATAACAAAAAAATCAGGAGTCATTTTTTGGCCAGACTTATTTATCTGATTAAGGGCCTTTGAAAATGGCAATTCAATATTAAGCTGTACTCGTCGTAGTTTGAATGATTTCCTTCAAAAATTCCTTCTTTTATTCTTAAAGTCCACTTTTGCAGTAATTTTTTAAGTTAATGGATAAATTTCAATGCTAAGGAATGGGAATAGTTCAGCATTCTATTCAAATTCTGGAGGATGAACACCTCTACCTTTCATGATATTCCTAATTATATAGGAGATGAGGCAATTGAAATATTTCTTCTTACTATCTCTATTGTACATAAGAAATACTCAATTAAATTTCCTGAACTTCTCTCGATAGCTGAAATAAATCACATGTAATAAATGAAAATCCCTTTTGAGGATATATTTGCTTAACACATCCTCTTAGACGCTAACTCAAAATTTTAATATCTTTATTATTTTCCTTGAATAGAAAAAGTAATACCTGCTTGTGAAACATCAAACAGTAGAGGGATATAGAAAATAGAAAATAAAAGCATTCAGTTCTTGGAGTGGGAGCCAGGGTCAAGGAGATTTATGTTGTACACAATCCCTGGTAATACTTTTTAAAAGAAATTCACTTGTATGTTTTTTGAAAGAGCTGCTCTGAAAAATCAAAAACAAAATAGTCTTTTAAATACGTGCTTTACTTTGATGAAGGCAAGAGAAGACAAATGTAGAAATGACAAACTCATAACAAATGAAATTGTTAGCCAGAGTTATTCCAAGAACTGATGATGGCTTTGATGAGCCATTGCATACAGTGGTTCGTCAACTTTTTGATATTTCAAAAATCAATTATTCAAAATCCCAGAGAAATGAGTCTGGTGGCAAGAAAGTGACCAGTATGGACAAGCTAACAGGTGCAGAAATACATGGAATAGACATAAATTGTGCAAATAGAATAGAAAGAAAAATATGGCTCAGAGTGGACTAGAATGGAAGTTCCTAGTAGGATTTTTGTCTCATCTGTTCATTGATTCATCACTGTCCGGAACAGTTCCTGGCTTCTATTAGCCACTCAGTAAATGTGGTGAAATAAAAGAATGAAATGATGCATGGATTCAAACTTACAAGTGCTTTAAAGATGAGTTATTTGATACTCTGATACACAATACCAGAGACGAAAAAATTGTCATTTAAGCTGGGGTACCACAAAAGATTAAATTGATAGCATCACTGTAAAATCTTAAATAAACCTACTTCCATTGTTTTGGTTTACCTTTTATTTTTGTATTTCATATATCATGCTGTAGACCCAAACTATCACTGGGGGATATCTCTGGCAATATCATAAAAGTAGAAATGAAAATTTGTACAATGCCTTTGGTTATGTGCTTTTTTCAAGATAAGAAATGTTTTTAAAATTATTTTTAATTCACACATAATAATTGTACAAATTTAGAGGGTGCAGTGTGTTATTTCAATATATGTACTTTTATCGTTGAATATAAGACTCTATTTTCTATGCATAAGAAATGAATCAATTAAAGGAATATTGGATATGAACTTTCCAGAAAAAATTGAGTGTACTCATGTATAGCTGGTCTCCAATGAACTTTACATTTCTTGAAGGCAGCTTCTGTGTCTCATTCACCTTTATAACAATAGGGCTTCATTGTTCATTGAACAAAACATTGCGTACAGTGGTTCATCAACCTTTTGATATTTCATAAGAATAATTCTTTAGATCCCCACTCTATCAAATTCTGATGGATTGTTGCTTCCAAAAATGTTGTCATAATTTATTTCTTAGGAAATAAACTATCCATTCGTTTCATAGTTTTTATTGAATTATTTTAGTTAATTTAGCCATTATTTTAGTTGACGGGGATACAGAAGATACTTGGTTTCTACCCTCATTGAGTTTATAATCCTGGAAGAAAAAAACCCAAATTGCTCACATATGTGAGTCAGATCTAGACTGATCCACTTTGGGAGCAGGCCTAGCATGGCTCATCACCTAATTGTCTCTGTCCTGTTGTGAGACTGAGTCCCCCATCTTTACCTATCTCTCATGTCCTCCACTACACCGACAAGGGCCTAGGGAAGCAACTCAAGGTGATTACTAAATAATGCATTTTGCTCAAACAAATCCTATTTCAACTGCTGCACCTTAACGCAAAATTGCCATACACATTTATGGCTCTGGCCTCCCCCTAGTTTCAGATTCCAGATGTCTCCTCAACAATTGGCTTAATGAAGTTTAGAACAACCATCCTTTCTCCCACACACAGAACTATTTTTAAGACGTTATGTTAATGTGTTGTTCTGCTCTCTTTTACCGAATTTGTTCCTCTTTAGCATTCATTTTGGCAGTGACATCCCTAAGCAAGAAAACAAAAATCAAAAGTGTCATTTTCAGGAGAAACTATTTCTTGACACTCATGAAATAATCCTGTATATATTAGTTGAGTTAAAGAATAACATTGATTATTTCTTTCATTCTATTCACATGGCTCATCCCAAAATACTTCTAATTTGAAGTCAATTTTATACCAGTGTACATATTACTATTCATATTTATTTTTTATTTATGTAAAACATTATATTTATCTTTCATCTGCTAGACTTCTTCCCTCCCCAACCTTTTATAACAAAATTCTTTCCCATGCTTTATGTGTCATTGCATCGCTCAAGGTATCCTTGAATAGAATCTTCTCCTATTGATGTAGTAATATCAACTCTTCAGAACATTTCTGAGAAACAAAAACCAGTGGCCACCAGAGCAACTGAAACAGAGACCACACGCTGAAGTTTATGTGCATTAGTTACAGAATCACACACAATCCCTGACCTAAATCACTGCTTTGTTACTAGTTTTTGACATGGTTTTTAATAACTTTAGCTATTATTTTCTTAACTCACAGCAGCAATTTTAGTGGACTGAAGAAAACTGGACACAACCAATAGATGTAGAGATAGGCTAGAAGTATAGGTGTGTCTGACAGCAGCAGAAAGAGATGGAAAACTGCAAAAGGCAAACCTAAGAACTCTCAAAAGGTAATATTCAGGGGTCATTGAATGAAGGTGTGAACTGGCCAAAGTAGGTATTTATAGGGCTTGAATGGTCTTTCAACATTAGAACGTAACATATCATTATGAACAGGGGTCACAGAGAATGCATACAAATATAGTTATCAAATCATTCAGTCATTTGTTCATTTATTCACCAGGTAAAACAGGTGAAACAGATTTTTCTTTTGATGTCTGTCCTCACCCTAAATGACAAGCATGCAAGGCAATTGGGAATAATAGATTTTCTGTGGAAATTCATAACAGGAGGGAGGGATAACTTACAAGACCTTAGTCAAATTTCAATCATTTCAATTAATCAGACCCCAGACTCTGCTGACTCTAGGTATCCTCTATATACCCTACCTCTTATTCATTTTGTTTCCTTCCTATGTAGAAAGTTTGACCACCCTTCACTTGTCTTCTTCAAACTCATGCTGTTCAAATCTCATCTTGGACCTTTAAGTGACTCATCAGGGATTCTCCTAAATAAAGATCATTCTTTCCCAAAAAAGAACCCTGACTTCAGCCCGCAAAAATAGTAGTTTCATCATGTCTCTACAAGAATAGTATGTTTAAGAAACATGTTCATGTACTGTAGATATGTTTTTAAATGTTTAAAGTTGCACTGCCCCTATTTCCTGGAATTATCTGTTGGGCAAAGGTAGATAAAACTTGTTAGCGTTACTCTGCGATAGTTAACACAGATATTGATAGCAAGCAAAAAGACTATTTGCTCAGGTATGCTGAGTAATTAAATCAACTAGAATTGGCCTTTCCCATGGTGTCACTGCAGTCTCCATAACTTTACCCTTAGCGATTCCTTTCATTAGTGAAGCACTGCCCTCTTCAGGCAAAATTGCCAAAGGTATCACTACTCCCTAGAACACACTGGAGTCCATTAACATCTTCATGAATTTAATTTGTAAGGTCACTACCTTTGTGAGGTAAAGCATACACAAAGAAAATTGAGGAAATGATACAAGTTTTGCCTAAATCTGGATAACTTTTGGATAAATTAGTAAGGTTTACATTCATTTAAAAAGCTGCGTATGTATGATTTTTTTTAAGTCTCTGCAATCCTATGAACTATGAAACCAAATAAAATAAAATGATACGTTAGATGCATGCAATCCATCAACTCATTAGAAATTATTAAAAGTGTTAGGTACGTTCACAGTTCCAATATTGTTTTCTACTCTTAATTATAAACAGCAAGGTACTGTCAGCTGTTACTGAACTGAGAACAAATCTAATCACCGAGAACTGTATTTCTAAGCACCACTTAGTCTAATGTATTGTTCTAAACATTAAGAATATTTTGATGTCCTGGTGAACAACTCATTAGACTAATGAGATAATTGTGTCAGAACATGTTTTTGTGAATGCAGTCTATGAAAATCTGCAAATTATAGAAAAAACTAGATGTTTAATTGAGCATTTAACAAATTACCAATATTACAATTTGGTTTGAGTCATACTCCAGATAAAATTATATATTAATTTGCTACTTTTGGTCATATACAAATGGGTGAAAATTAATCGACAAGTTTAAGAATTAATTAAACTTGTTATATCATAAAACTAACTTAAATGAGTAGGAGATTGGAGAATATCAAGTTTAAACAGTAGATGCATGGTGAAGAACGCTAGATTTGAAATGGAATATGCTGGATTCAAGTTACATTTTCTCTCAGAACTTGCATGAGGCAGTGTTGATTAGTAAAATATATAGATTTTTTAAGCCCGACATTCGGATTCAACATTGGCTCTCTGCTGTTTACTAATTCGTCACTAGCCTGGGCATTTGCTCCTCAGTCTCTGCTTCCTCATGTATTAACAGAAATATGCTACTTTCTCTCTCAAGGGCGTTGTGTGGATTAACTCAGACAGCAGAAAGAAGTTCTGTATCATATGCTTGACACATAATAAATGTCCAGTAAGTGTCAGTTTTGTTTCTCTTCTTCCCTTTCACCTTTGGAATGTTAGTTTCCTTATTCCTAACAGAAGAAGCTATAACAAAGCTAATATAAGTAAAGCTAGTATAACTGTACATTAATAAAAATTAAAGCTAATACATTTTTACATGAAGATGCTTTGAAAACTTTAAACTATGTCACCCTTTAGAACATGTTAATAAAGAGGATGATCATCACATAGCCATGAAACAGAAGAGCATGATGCTGGTCCATTATCATTTATAGTAAAGGGTATGGTAATAAAAAATATTTCCAAATGGAAAAGAGAAGGATTTATTACTTCACCCTGGAAATATCCCATTCAGAATAATGAAGCCTATTTTATTTATCCTATGCTCACCAAGTTTCTTTTAATAACTTCATAAATAGATTTCCATATGGGGTCTAATTCCTCAGATAAAAAGTATCGATTATCAGACAAAGTGTATTCATCTTTGTGAAATGTTTTAGCTCATATCTGGATTTTTTAATAAATCTCTTGTATGTCTAGTTATACGATACAATAGCAAAATGATTCATAAAGTAGCATGTCCAACACTAAAATGCGAGAAATTGATATTACAACTGCTTGAAAAGCAGAATAAGTTTCTAGAATTTAAAATAGAATTAAAGACCCTCTATTACCTGAATTTACATGTAATTCCTAATATTTGTTCCACTGTTCTCACTCCCCATCCAGATCTTATATTACAGGCTGTTTTCTACACTATTTTCAAATTCAATTTTGTTAAGATACAATTCACATACTACAAAATGCACCCATTTTAGATCTACATTTTCATGATTTTTCCCAAATGTATATATACGCCCATGTATATACATCAGTGTAACTGTCAGCACAGTGACTAATCTGCTGGTACTTGTAATCCTGTTCACTGAATTTTTCATTTCAGTTGTTGTATTTTTCATCCCTAAAAGTTCCTTTCAGTTCTTCTCTTCACGTGTTTCCTTTCTCTCTTCACTTCAGTCACAATGTCGTTTAACCCTTGAACATATGAGCGCATTTAATGCATACTCTTTAACATCTTCTTCTGCTAATTTCATCATCTATTAGTTCTGGTTGCTTTTATAGACTAAATACTAATGCAATGGGTCACATTTTTCTGTGTCTATATATGCTTAATAACTTTTATGCAGAACGTGTAAAATTTTGACTATTATATTGGTGGGTGTCTTGAATTTTGTTTTCTTCCTTTAAAGAGTTTGGTTGTTTGGATATTATTTCCTTTCTTTCAGAGTTTCCAAGTTTGCTTTGGTAGGCAATTAAGTTACTTGCAAATCCGGTTGATCTTGTTGGAAGCTTATTTTTATCTGGGCAGATCTACAGTAGCCTGTATTCGGGCTGAATTAGCCTTAGTGCGAAGGCTTAACCTTTCTTGGGTCTCCACTGATTACTCTTAAAAAATTGTTCAGCGTGGACCCCACACCGGCTAGAATTCAAACATTTCCCAGCCGTGTTGACAGTCAGGAATTGTGCACTTTAAAGACTCCTGGCTTTCCCCGCTGGGGGCTTCTGCCCTCTGTCTTCTTGAAGTTTTTCCCTATGTATGTGCTGATCCCAGAGCTTTCTCATCCTGGCGCCCTTCTTTTCAGGGTTCTGCCCTACTAATTCTGCCGACCACAGTTTTTCTAAACTTTAATCCCTGTTTCCTCAACTAAGTGAGACAACTGGCTCTGTTTGGAATCCCCTTCCCTGCCCTACGTTTCAGAAATTGCTCCTGTGTAGACATCTGGTGCAATCGTAGTGCTCACTGAATGTGGTCATTTGCTTTCTCTTTAGAACCAGTTCTCCACTACTTATTGTTCAATAGTGAAAACTTTTTCTAAAATTATGTTTTGTTATATGCTATTTATTTTATTGTTTAAGGCAAGAGAGTAAGTCTGATCCCTGAATTCTCCCATGGCTAGAAGTGACTATACATTATTATTCATTTTTCTTCCTTTCATTTCCAGAAAGAGCCATGCAATATATTCCTCAGAGTGCTACCTTACATCATCTACTTTTTTTATTCTACACATTACACATCGTCCCCAACCCCACCCCAGTCTCTTGTGTCTTCCTTTGTAACTCCGATTATCAATTACCTTACCTCTAGCCTAACCCTTTGTTTCGAGCTTTTTATTTTGGTTAGCTATTGTGGCATAATAAACCACCCCAAAATTCGGTGGCTTAAAAAGTGACCTTCACAATTCTTTGGGTTGGCTAGGTACAGCTGGAGAGTTCTGTTTGATGTGATCTCAGCAGTAGCTTCGGTTACCTGGCTTCCAAGATGTCTTACTCCAGGACACCTCAAAGGCTGGGCTCGAATGAGATTCTGAGACAGCTAAAATCCTCTCTTCCTTGCCATGTCACAGCTCCATGTAATCTCTCCCACGGGGCAGCTGGACTTCTTACTTGGAAACTCACAGCTCCTAAAATTGCAAAAGCAGAGTCTGACAGATTTTCTTAAGGCTTAATACCAGAACTGGCATAGTTCACTTCCACCACATTCAACTAGTAAAAGTCATCACAGATTTCAAGAATTACTGCATACCCACAGTAATTAAGGCACTGTCGTATCAAGGTACAGGCAGAAAAACATATTGACCCAAAAAAATAGACTCCAAGCAGACCCAACCTTGTAAAAATAGATGACTTAGATCATAGATCTTGGAATGATACTGGATTGATTGTGTGTTATAGAGAAATGAATGTTGACCCTCTCTCATGCCTTATACAATAATTAACTTGAAATGAATCATTATCTTAAATATATAATCTTTATGTAAAACAATAAAGCTTTTAGAATAAAACATCAGCTAATATCTTCATAATCTTGGAGTAGACAAAATTTCCTAAACAAGGCACCAAAGCCACTAGACACAAAACCAAAAGAAAGATAAGTTCAATTTTATTAAATTTGAACATTTCTGCTAAACAACAGACAGTACTAAGAAGTTGAAAATACAGATTTCTCATTGGTAAAAGACATTGTCAGTACATACATGCAAGTGATTCCTATCCTGAATATATAAAGGGGCCAATAAAATTCTTGAAATCAGCAAGATATAGACCAAAATAAAGGTAAAGTGACAAAAGACTTGAACAGGCATTTCACAAAAAAAGGATATCTAAATGTCCACAGACTATGAACAATCAAAGAAATATAAATTAAAACTAAAATGAGATACTGCTACACATCCACTGAAATGACTTAAACTAAAAATGAACACCACCCAGTACCGGTGAAAATGTGGAGGAACTAGAATGCTCAACTATTGCTGGTAGGGGTGTAAAACAATAGAACAACTTAGAAAAAGTATTTGGCAGGATCAGCTAAAAACTAAGCAACCTTTTTCCTTATTGCCCAGCAAGTCCAATTCTGTGCATATTCTAAACTTCATGAAAAGATATATATACAAGTATAGCCTAGCCTCCTAAAACATGGCAGTTTGATTTACAATATCCTCAAATGGGAAAAATAAGAACAAATATCTATCAATGGTAGGATGAATTTTTTAAAAATGTTATTATATCCAGAATATAAAATATTGGCAACAAAATTGGAACAAATTATCAGTATACCCAGGAGCATGAATGTATCTCAAAAACATGCTAAGCAAAAGATTTCAGAACAAAAGAATACATACTGGATGATTCCATTAATACAAAGTCCAAGAACAGAAAATTATAATCTGTGGCAATAGATATCACAATTAGATTGACCAATTCATACAGCTTTGCCTGGAACTTTTTTTATTTTTATACTAAATATCTCACATCCAGGGAAACTTTCATTTTCAGGCAAACCAGGGGCAGTTAGTCAATCTAGGTGTTACACCTTCTAAGCAGTTGTATTCCTTAGCTATTTTTGTGTAATAAATTACTTCAAAACTTCATAGCTATAGCAACAATAAATACTTATTGTCTCACTCAGTGGGTCCTAAATTGTGGAGCAGGTTAGCGTTGGCCTGGGATCTCTCATGAGGCTGCAGTCATGATATCTGCCCGGGGCTGTAATCATCTGAAGGCTCGGTAGGGTTAGTGGATTTGTTTCCAAGATGGTTCACTCCTATGGCTAGAAAGCTGGTG
Organism: Lepilemur septentrionalis; assembly: GCA_963573855.1. Lineage (NCBI taxonomy): Eukaryota > Metazoa > Chordata > Mammalia > Primates > Lepilemuridae > Lepilemur > Lepilemur septentrionalis. The sequence goes on from CAUYMX010007736.1 coordinate 18,620, forward strand.
ATGACTATTGGCAGGAGACCTCAGCTTCTCCCTACAGAAGTGCTTGAGTGTCTTCACGATGTGACGGCTAACTTCACTCAGAGTGTTTAATCCAGGAAAGAAAGACAAATGCAAAAAAGAAGACATAATGACTCATGTCATCTAGTCTCAAAGATCACACATCATCTCATTCACAATTAAAAAAAAAAAAGACCAGACTTATTCACTATGCAAGGAGACCATACAAAGATATGACTCCCAGGGGACAGGGTTGACTGGGGTCTGCCTTGAGGCTGTCTACCACAGGGGAACTCACTGAGAAGGATCATAAAACCTCTTGGATGTTGGAGATGTTTTATATCTAGATCTAGGCAGTGGTTACATGAATGTGTTTATATGAGAAAATCCATCAAGGTGTATGTACACTTCAGATTTGTGCACTTTATTTTATGTAGGATATTCCACAATTTAAAAAGATAGATATAAAAAAGAAAAAAATGGCGCTATGCCAAAAATGCATATCTACACATTTACTCTGTGGCTTCAAATCCTTGAATGATTTTGTAATTACACAGAAATGAAGACAACAATTCCTACCATAAGCTATAAGGCCATGATAGTGCCTCATCCCTTCTAGTATTATCTCACTTTTTCCATGTGACTCCCACTCTATTCTTTCATTTCTTTTATGAAGCAGATATATCTAATTCTAGACTCTGAAATACTGTTCTGTCTGAAACATTCTTTTCCATTTGTTCATAGCTTAAAATTGTTTTGTCAAGTGAATTATCAAACAAACTACTCATTTAGAGATTTGGTAATTTATAGGAAAAGAAACAGACATGTATGATGTCTTTTTAGTAAAAATTATGTATAAAGGTGACCAAATATCCCAAATTGATATTAGAAAGAACTTCTTCAAAAATTGTCACTTAATCTAGATTGAGTGATAGAATTAGAAAACCACAATTCTGTAACTGTAGTGATATATTTGGTGACCAAGTATAAACATTAAACACTACAACTATTAGGTAAATGATCAGTAGGGAACTGGGCATTTTGCAAGGAGCTGAGGTATCCTTCTACAGTTTAATTGCTGATTTCAGGAATAAAATATAACCATATTTTGGAGAGATTTTGCCAGCTGCACATTAACCCACATCTCAAGCTTAAAGTCACTGATAGTAAGAAAAGCTACATTACGCATTGTGTACCTTTTGAAATGATACAATATAAAGTACACAACATCATCTATGGTGGAATCTCAGTGAGTCTTTGGTATTAACTTCAAGTTTATAAAATATACAGCATGTAGAAAAATAAGGTAAAGGCACTACAAGGAAATAAATGATTTAGACATATCCAGAAAGTAGAATATCTCCCAAGACAGTTGATACTGTCTCTTCAATAGTCTTTTTTTTTTTTTATTTCAGAATATTATAGGGTACAAACATTTTGGTTGCATGAATTGCTTTTGTACAGTTTGAGTTAAAGTTATAAGTGTGTCCATCACCCAGATAGTGTGCAGTACTCACTAGGTGTAATTTACCCATCCCCTCTTCCCACCTCCCACCTGCTTGGTTTTCATTGAGTTTTACTTCCATATGTGCACATGAGTGTTGATCTATTAGTTCCAATTTAACAGTGAGTACATGCGGTGTTTGCTTTTCCATTCTTGCGATACTTCACTTAGAAGAATGGTCTCCAATCCCATCCAGGTTTTTGTAAAAGGTATTGGTTCACCATTTTTTATGGCTGAGTAGTACTCCATGGAATACGTATATACATATACCACATTTTATTAATCCACTCATGTATTGATAGACACTTGGGTTGATTCCACATCTTTGCAACTGTGAATTATGCTGGTATAAACATTAGAGTGCAGGTGTCAATAAAATGTTTGATAAAACGACTTTTTTTCCTTGGGTAAATATGCAATAATGAGATTGCTGGAACAAATGGTAGGTCTACTTTTAATTCTTTGAGGTATCTCCATACTGCTTTCCATAGACATTGTACTAGTTTGCAGTCCCACCCCCACCAACAGTGTGTAAATGTTCCTTTCTCTCCGCATCCACACCAGAATCTGTTGTTTTGGGACTTTTTGACAAAAGCCATTCTCACCAGAGTTCAGTGATGTCTCATTTTGTAGTTTTGATTTGCATTTCCCTGATGATTAGAGATGTTGAACATTTTTTTATATGTTTATTGGCCATTGGTCTGTCTTCTTTTGAAAGGCTACTGTTCATGTCTTTTGCCCAGTTTTTAACGGGGTTGTTTGATTTTTTTCTTGCTGATTTGCATGAGTTAATTGTAGATTCTGGTTATCAGCTCTTTATTGAATGTATAGAATGCAAATATTTTCTCCCATTCTGTAGGTTGTCTATTCGCTCTACTGATTGTTTCCTTGGTTGTGCGAAAGCTATTTAATTTGATCAGATCTCATTTATTTATTTTTGTCATTGCTATGATTGCTTTGGGGGCCTTCTTCATAAATTCTTTGCCTAGGCTGGCATCTATAAGAGTTTTTCAATCTCTCTCTCTCTCTCTCATATACATACACACGAGTTGCACAGTTGGACAAGGAGAAGGAACAATGTTGCAGAGCAAAAGAGATGAAGGCAATGTGTGGCCTTGACTATATAGCAGTCTGTTTAAAAAAAAAAAAAACAACTTTTGCCATTTTTTGGTGAACTATTTGGGGAGATTGAATATGCCTAGAAATTTTATGATATTATAGAAATACTGGTAATTTTTAAATTTTAACAATAATTTAAAATTATGTATAAAATATTCTTATATTTTAGAGGTTCCTACTAAAATATTTAGGTGTGAAATTTTAATGTCTAAAATTTACTTTCAAGGGTTTAGCAAAAGAGATGAAATAATTATGGCAAAAATATAAACAATTTTTATATCTAATTGAAAAATTCAAAAATCTTTTTATCAGATGGATTTCTCTGCTTCTCCCACCCCAGTTTACTAAGAAAGAACCTATGAAAACCTTTTCATACCATAGACCATAATCACAATTTTTTTGTTTATTTAATATTTGTATTCAACACTAGGCTGTAACTCCTTGACAGCAAGGCCCATATTATTTTATTAAACACCATTTGAAAATGTTCAACAAATATTCGCTAAATAAAGAAATGAGGCCCACGAATGTTTCCCTACTCTGTGATCATTTATTTCCGTACATTTTTTCATGTTTTTTCCTTCATGATGGACAAGATGCTTTTCTGATCCCAGTTCTACTGGGTGAAGTGCTACAAATCTCCACTCAAATGCGACCTCTTCCGTGAAGCTCTGATCTTGCCAATCAAAATAATTTCTTCATCTTCTGTATGATTATTACTTCACCACAACAAAAATAATAGGCTGAATCTGTATATAAGGATAGTTATTTATTTGTGTCTGTATTACTCCCTGAATTCCCTAAAAAACAAAGCCTGTGACTTTTCATCTGTCTTTTCCTCCTAAATGCTTTATTACTTTTGGGGGTACAATAAATACTTTTTGAGCTGGGCTCAAGTCAATTAGGTGCCAAGTACTCCTTTTACTGTGTTGTTTTTTAAAAAAAGTTCTAATATTCTTTTGTGACAAAATATTGAAGGGCTTTTTTTTGTAGTTACGTAACTATTTCGCAATGCTAACGAAGACAATAGGATTACCAACTTCCTCAGACAAATCCAATCTTTCATCACTGATGCTCAGTACCAGGCTGGGCTTCTGGGCTTGTGCCAGGGTGTAAGACCACAGGATGTGTGGGAAGACACTGCTCAGACAGCAACAGTCTGTCATCCCAAGTGGATAAGCCAAGGGGGGGCAAAAAAAAGAAAAAGCAGAACTTTAAATCATGCAGCTTTGCCTGTCACATTGGCTGTGTTACCCCAGAGACAATAGTAAGAGATTGAGAAATCCTTGAGCCAAAGAATTCAAAGTACCTGCGATGAAAGGAAAACCTGTGGAAAGTAAAGGGAAATCACAGACCGATATCCAACATGAACAGAAAGTCACTGCTGTGCTTGCGTTGCATCGGTAGCCGAGGGGGTTGCTTTTCCAGTTACTGTTTGTGTTAATTTCTAGTAGTGTGTACTGTATGACGAATGTGTGTGCACAGACATTAACGTGTATTCTACAGCTTCCGGCTGCCTTCTCTCAGTCACCCTTGTCGCTTGTGAACCACTAGAACCGTATTGGGAAAAGGGAACAAAAGTTGTTTGGCAAAATCCAAGACAACAGGATTGTCACAAAACAAATGAGAAGAGAAGGCAAAGCAGCTTCCCTGGGTCTCCGCATGCCGGGGGACATGAGCCCTCCTGGCCCCCCTTCCAACATCCAGTGCTTTGTGAGACCATCCAGACCCCAGGGACCACCCTGGGCAAGGGAAGCATGACGCTGAGTTTATCCTGGAAGGTAAATAAACTCCTCAAGTTAGTGCTTTGTTGGCAAAAGAGGCTCAACTTCTTCATTCCGGCTCCTAAATTACTCTTGCCTTTCTCTTAAAAAGAATGGGAACACTTTCAGTCTAGAGGCAGAGAAACACCTACATAAGGTAACTTTGTGCTTTTTGTTAAGTAGCCCTGTTTTATTATTTGGTTTTCTGAGGAGCATATCATTTCTCATCTGAGCTTTCTTTTTATTTTCTTTTACATAACCTTAATATCATGCTTTCCACAAAATAGAAATAGATTCTTAGAAGCGTTTAGATAATCATTTGCAGGAAATCATACTTTTTTGACGTATTGTCTATAATAAACATGTCAACAGAAGTATTTTTGGGGAAAAGTGACGCATGAAAATATCTGTGAAGTAGTTTGTATGATTATTCCAGAAAACGGAAGCTAATAAAAAAGATGCTATGAACCAAGCCTAGGTTAGAGCTGTATGCAGAGTTTATGAATGTGAACTCAGATTAGAATGAGAACTTAACCAAAATAAAATATTGCAAAATGCTGAAGCCTTTCTTCAGATTATCTACATTGTTTTCTCTTTGGAGTTAACAGTCTTTTGGAATCCAAGTGTTCATGCACGCTAAATAAATTGGATGATGGATCATTTGCAAATTAAAATATTGTGAGTACCTACCTGCTACGGCAACTCTAATTTTGAGTCATGATGGTAAGAACAAGATTCACAGTGATCTTCACACCAAGATGTTGAGGAAATACTATTTTCTGAATTCAGTTTTCTCCATTTAAAGCACATCATTTACTCAATAAAAGTATTAATATTAGATTATGGTTTGGATTTTACCATACTCTTTACATAGAGATTTAAACTCTTATTTATTGGTATCGTTTTTATTATTTGTTGTTATAAAATCTAACATTTATCTAGTATTCAGTGGGATTATAAAGCACTTTCATACATATTCTTTAATTAGCATTTTAGAAAATATCTTTGAAAACAATATCATTATTGTTATATTCTTCCACTTTTATAGAGCTGGAGTAATAAAGCAAATTGCCCAGAGAGATGGCTAGCTAACATCAGACTCTTCGTACTCTAAAGTCCTTTCTGTTGACATGGCACCATGCCTGACTGTTCACACTGACTTAAAGACACATCGACACAAATGTCCAAAATTGGTGTTTAGATTCTTTGATTGCTACATTTCAATATTCAAAACAAACACTTATTATTACTTATATACTCAATTCTCCTCCCTTAAACACTAAAGCGATGGAGTACAAGAAGTTAAGAATCAGACTGTTCAAACCTTGTGAAAGATTTAACCTCCCTGGTTTACTAAAGAAATGTCTCTTCAGCTTATTTGACAGGTAAAAATGTTCTTCTGCGTGCAGAATCCACAAAGAATGTTGCAAGAATATTACATGGAAATAAATGCTTACCTATCTACTGGAACCAAGATCATTTTAATCTTGATTTTGAATGGAAACTTGTAAAGGAAATGCAGAATTTTAGAAGGCAAGTTCCTGAATCTATTAGTACATTGTTTATATCCACAGTGTAATAGAGAGGGGCTATGTCCAATCATTAAGAAGACAAAGAAAAGGACAATGGAAGGAGAAATGTTTCAATAGGGCTATAGACTTGACAACATGACATACATCAGGTTCTCTCTTATCAAGTAAATTATAATTTCAATTCAACTTCCCACATGAGGAATGAAGTTGTTTAATGGCTTCCTACGATACTTCTAGAACAGAAAATTCTTAGAGAATAAGCTGAAGCTTGTATGAAATGTTTCATCATTTAATTTTATAAATTTTGTAAAATAAAATTTCCCTGTTAAAAACAATTAAGATTAAAGAGAACATTGTTAGCCCTAAAAGCTCCATCTGGCACCTCTCTCTGCCTGTAATCATTGGAATGAGAAAACATGTTTTCCCTTCTGCAGAGGCCATTCTGAAATCCATGGACTGAAAATTGTGAATTGAATGCATAACTCTGATCCGTGTTTATCTTTTGAAAGCTGTGCACCGTCTCCAAAAGAAATGGTGCTTTAATTTTTTAAACTTCACTTTTATGCTGGGTATTGGATGCTAGCAGCGTACAATTTTAAAGGATTCTATGTAAAATCAGATCATTGAATGAATCACCACTCTAATGATGTAACTATATCAAATAAGAGAACACCTTGAGCATAACTTTTGAGATTTTCATTGAATTAATCATGGAATTTAAAATTAGATGAAGCAGAATTCTGCCAATTTGGGATATGACGGAGGAGCTTCCAGCAAAGCCATGACCCCAGTCAGAACAACCAGATGAGGCAGAGAAAATATAAAATCAATTTGTTTGACTATACGGCAGAGCTTCCGAAGAAACCAGAATTTGAGAAGCCGAGATCTTGGAAAAAAATGAATGCCAGAAATGTGAGCTGGTATGATGTGAGTTGCTTCCTGCTCAGGATACCCATCATACATGCCCTACCCCAATCCCAACCAGACTGATGATTTCCTGAGGAAAAAGGACCATGTCTTTGTTTGTTCTCATTGTTTTTCTGATACCAAGTTAGTTCCTGACAAATAGTAGATACTCAGGAAATAGGTATAAAATGAATGAGTGGATGGTGCCTTAGGAGACACAATATGCAGATTCTTTAAGTACCCTAGGTTAGTTAGGATATCCAGGTGAATTTTCTCTAGGCTTACTTAGTCAACTTTCCTCACAAATCACCAGGTCCCTGCCTTCTCATACCTACACCTACTCAACCACAGTGGCACACTGGAAACTTATTTGAGAACCCTTACCTCTCACACCGTCATGATCTTATAGGTTAATCAGCAAGTCTGATTCCTCTCTCCCCATCTTACCTCGACCCCACATGCAGGTGCACATACACACACACGCACATGCACACACCACAAATATACAAAAGGTCACATTTTGGGAGACAGAAAATTACATTATTGTACTTAGGCTCTAATTTCCCCAGAATTCTCTAATTCACAAATGTTATTTTTTCACAAATTAGTATACAAGCAATACTAATACATAAGTTTAAAATACGGATTCTTTTTAGAATCTTGCATTGACTCAGTATTGATCTAATTCATTAGTTTTCTAGGAAGAACCTATTTAAATCCTATTTAAATTATTATTTTCTTTCTGTAAGTTTTTTTCTCTAACTTTTTCTTCTTTCCCCTCTAAAAATTAAAATAAGTTTAAAAATTAGCTTAAAATATTAAAAAGTAATAGTTCTGAAATATAGCATTCTTAAAATCTTTGACTTTCTACATACTTCAATCTTCTAAATATTTTCCAAGGAAATGCCTTCCTGCCTGGCACTCAATCTTCAAGTGACATTAAGATTCCCGAGTACCTTATATAATATATTAATGCTTTTAAAAAGGAAGGGACAGGTAAAGTAACAGAGAAAAACAACCAACAGTTATTTTATTATTTAACATTTGACCCAGTGCATGTACTACTGCTCCAAATTATTTGGTGCAGAATGTTGCATATAAATATTCCATATATTTGGCTTGATAAAATCAATATTCCTCTATGGATGACTGGCAACTCATGACCTTCTTAATAAAGTTCATCAAATAATGCTATTGAAAAAAGATTTTCAAAGAGTATATTAATAAAACTTTCACTGTTATCTCCCAAGTGAACTATATTTTTATATCATAATTGCTACAAATATAGAATTTTGTATCAAAAAATTCTGAACATCACTTAATAGTAAAATATTCTTTGGAGAAAAATAAGTCTTTCACTGAGATACTTGCCTAGGAAAAGGAAAAGGTTTTGGAGGAATTCTGGATGATTTGTTAACATATCTCTGGAGGCAATCTGAGGGATTCAGAAAGCATGTATATTGCCTCCTTTGGAGGCAAGTTACTGCCTTTTACACTCTGCGATAACCTAACGCCAGGTAATTGCTGTTTAAATGTATCATTGGCAGAGGAAGCAATAATTATGTGACATTTTTTGTGGCTCTAAAATTCTTCCCTTTGTTCCTATCAAAATTAATTTGACATTTTAAAATTTTAAGTCCATAAAGTCCAATGCCTACCAGAATCTTTCTCATAGTAGGTATAGTGTTGATGTTTGAATTTCCTCCAAACTACAGTGTTTATTGTTCTCATTTCCACACAATTTTCTTGTAATCATTGCTCACTTACCTTAAAAATAAGATCAAACACCCCCAGTAATTTTGGTGCCTTTTTTCTTCGGGTTCTTCTAGTGATTCCATCTACAGTATAATTTGAGGACTGTTTAGTACATGCAAAGTATATTAAAATATCATTAATGTAAATATTTGTTATTTATTGATTGATATTTGTTAAGTGGCACCTAACTTAAAAACTCAGTGTTTTAAAACTTGTTCATCAAGATGGACATTGTTTTAATATCTTTACCTAATTCCATGGTTCCTTTTTCTAGGACTATCTCTAGGCAGATGCAAAATCTGCAAAATATATTTTCAATGACCCTAGCATTTGGTCTTGGGCCTTTATTGTATATTATAAAAAATAATCTCCAAACTCTTCTGAAATTTTTATTAATCTACCAGGTAACTGATTGACAGCTTAAAGTGTTTCACCTCTTAGACCTAATTCCACATTATTAGCATTAGCAATAATAATAGCTGGCTTTTATTCACTGCCTCCTATGTGCTAGGCAAGCTAAGTACTTTTCAAGTAATAATAGAAATGCCACCTCCTTTTATTCTTTCTTTCTTTATTTCCCCATCTTAAACTTTATGGATTGTACAATGGTTGGTAAAATATTTTCAACAATTTAAAGATGTAAAACACATTATCACTTTGGAACCATGGGGACATAGAGCAGATCAAAAGTATATTATAATCTCTACAAAAGACTATAGCTGTGCTTGTGGTATAGTTTTAGAAAGCTTCAGTTCTTCCATACCAAAGACACAGGTTTTCTTTTTCCTGATAAGACGTTGATAAAGAAAAAAATTGTTTTATGTTGACACACATAAAAAAGAGACCAAAAAACACAAAGAGTTGAATAAAAGATAAGAAACATCCTAACATGAAGCCAAATGTATCTTGGAAAATTAACATGGAAGCTCTCCCCACTCCACCTACTCTCTTGTCAAAGCCTTATAAAAATATCAGTGATAATGAGGAGAAAAAAATCAAAGATGTGAAAAAATTTTGGAGCTCCAAATATGTTTAGGATATAACCTCCCTCAACTCAAACCACTCTCTGAGGCCTACAGAGGTTGAGTGATCATGGTCACAAGCTCATTGGCAGCCGAAAGGAGACTAGAACCTCAGTATTCTGTGTTCTAGGTCAAGTTTCTTTTTGGCCACAGTATACTATTGCCTTCTTTTTAACACTGAGTTCTTTTTAGACATTTAGTAATAAAAGGATTATAATTTAGAGTAAAATACTTTGCTTTCTGACTATATTAACTATTCACTATAAACTATGTGACAAAGGGAATGGCATTTAAATTAGGGAAACATCTCACCTTTTATCTATAAGATATTGTTAGAGATATTTACTTCTGAAGATTAAATGTGATACTTGCTGACATTTATTGAGGACTCACTATGTGTTAGACCCTGTTCTAATTTATTGATACATAATAAATTATTTCATTATTACATCAGTTTGAAGCATATATCTAGAAGATATTGTGTTAGAAACTGAAGCTACCAAGTAGTCTGGGCCAGAGCCTATATGTATTAACACATCATACTTGCAAAATTATTATAAATAATATCAATTTAATTTTAAAAAGCACCCATATCTCAGCCTCTAAGCTTAATGCATTGAATATTCCAACTGGCTTTAAAGCCCCTACCCAGTCTTTTCTCAGTGCATCCTTCTCTCTCAGGCCCATCATTAACACTAACCGGAATTTGGGCCAATAGGATCTTTTAATTCATGGCTTCTCTATATTTAGGGGAAGAGAAGGGCATATAAATTGTCTCAGTTTGTAATTTATCTTTTTACCATTTTTAGGGTGGCCTTTGATAGAAAAAAACACTTAATTTTATAATAGACATAGTAATCAAACATTTCATTGATGATCAGAACTATTTGGTAATCTACAAATGTAAATAGAATGTTTAACATTAGCATAATGACACACTCTCATTATTGGTCTATGCATAACAACTTTAGTTTCTTACCTATTTTAGTTTTTTAAAATTTATAATGTATTATAAACCCATTAAATCATCACCCTTACCAAAGCTAAGACCTTAATATTAATAACATCCTGTAAAGATATCTGTCCAGCCTATCTCCTCACTCACCTCCTTGATATTTGAGCTAATCTTCATCTTGAATTTCTTGTGCATTTTTCCTTACTTTAAATTTATTTTATGTATGTGTGGGGTGTGTGTGTGTGTGTGTGTGTGTGTGTGTGTGTATATGTATTTTCCCCAATATATATATGTATATATACTTTCCAAAAAATATATGCATGTGTGTGTATGTGTATATATCTTCCCAAAAAGCTTTTGTGTGTGTTTGTTCTATGTATACACACACATATTCACACAATAATTTTAGGTTTTGTATACTTTTCAACTATATAAACATGGTATTTGGTGCATACGGGAATATTGCAGGTTTGGTTCCAGACCAACACAACAAAGCAAATCTCACAATAAAGAAAGTCACAGGAAATCTTTGTTTCCCAGGGCATATAAAAGATATACTTATACTCTACTATAGTCTATTAAGTGTGCAATAGAATTATGTCTAAAAAAGTATTAATATACCCTTTAATTAAAATACTTCATTGCTAAAAAATGCTAATGATTATCTGAGCCTTCATTGAGTTGTAACGTTTTTGCTGGTGGAAATTTTTACCTCAGTGTTGATGGCTGCTAACTAATTAGGGAGGTGGTTGCTGAAGATTGGGGTAGCTGTGGCAATTTCTTAAAAGAAGAAAACAATGACATTTGCTATAACCATTGGCACTTTTTTTCTATTTCAGAATATTTGGGGGGTACAAACATTTTGGTTACATATAATGTCTTAGTCTTGCCCAAGCCAGGGCTGCAAGCATGCCCTTCCCCCATATAGTGTGCTCCACATCCATTAGCTAAAAGTTTACCCACCCCCACCACCTCCCACCTGACCAACACCCAATGAATATTACTACCATGTGAGCACTGTAGTGTTGATCAGTTAGTGCCAATTTGATGGCAAGTACATATAGCGCTTGTTTTTCCATTCCTGTGATACATCACTTCAAAGGATGGGCTTAAGCTCTATCCAGGATAATATAAGAGGTGCTAGTTCACCATTGTTTTTTGTAGTTGAGTAGCATTCCATGGTATACATATACCATATTTTATTAATCCATTCACGTATTGATGGGCACTTGGGTTTTTTCCACATCTTTGCAATTGTGAATTGTGCTGCCATAAACATTTGAGTGCAGATGTCTTTATCATAGAATGTCTTTTTTTCCCCCTTTGAGTAGTAGATGCCTTGTAGTGGGATTGCTGTATCAAATGATATTTCTATTTTTAGCTCTTTGAGATATCTCCAAATTACCTTCCACAAGGGTTGTACAAATTTGCAGTCCCACCAGCAGTGTAAGAATGTTCCAATCTCTCTGCATCCACGCCAGCATTTGTTGTTTTGTGACTTTTTGATAAAGGCCATTCTCACTGGAGTTAGGTGATATCTCATTGTGGTTTTGATTTGCAGTTCCCTAATGATTAGAGAAGTTGAGTATTTTTTTATATGTTTGCTGACCATTAGTCTGTCTTCTTTTGAAAAGTTTCAATTCATGTCCTTTGTCCATTTTTTATGGGGTTGTTTGATTTTTTAAAAATTTTCTTAAGTTCTATATAGATTCTGCTTAGCAGCCCTTTATTGGATATGTAGCATGTAATATTTTATCACTTTCTGTAGGTTGGTTATTCTCTCTAGTGATAGTTTTCTTGGCTGAGCAGAGACTTTTTAATTTCATCAGGTTTCATTTATTTATTTTTGTTTCTGCTGTGATTGCTTTGGGGATCTTCTTCATAAATTCTTGCCTAGGCTGCTGTGTGTAAGAGTTTTCCCAACATATTCTTCTAGAATTCTTAAGGTTTCATGCCTTAGGTTTAAGTCTGTTATCCATTATGAATTGATTTTTGTGAGAGATCAGAGATGGGGATCCAGTTTCAGTCTTCTGCATGTGGTTACCAACTTTCCCCAGCACCAATTATTGAACAGAGATTCTTTTCCCAATGTATATTTTTGTCTACTTTGTCAAAGATTAGATGACAATATAAGGATGGTTTTATATCTGGGTTCTCAGTCCTGTTTCAAAGGTCTTTTTCTCTGTTTTTGTGTCAGTACCATGATGGTTTGATTACTATAGCTTTGTAGTAAAGCTTGAAATCTGGTAAACTGATGCCTCCCAATTTGTTCTTTTTGCTTAAGATTGCTTTGGCTACACAAGGTCTTCTCTGGTTTGTATGAAATGTAGATTTATTTTTTCTAGCTCTGTAAAGAATGATGATGGTATTTTGATAGGGATTGCATTAATTCTGTAGATCATTTTCAGTAGTATGGACATTTTAACATTATTGATTCTGCCAATCCATGAGCATGGTAGAGTTTTCCATCTGTTTACATCTTCTACAATTTCATTTATCAGTGTTTCATAGTTCTCCCTATATAGGTCTCTCACCTCCCTCATTAAATATATTCCTAAATACTTAATTTTCTTTTATCCTATTATGAAAGATGTGCATCTTTGATTTGATTTTTGGCTTGATGGTTATTTGCATATATGAATGCCACTGATTTGTGAGCATTGCTTTTGTATCCTGAGACTTCACTGAATTCATTTATCAATTCCAGGAGTCTCATGGTTGAATCTTTGGGATTTTCTAGATATAATAGCATATCATCAGCAAAGAATACGAGTCTGACTGCTTCTGCTCCCATTTGGAAACACTTAATTCCCCTCTTTTGTCTGATTGCTCTGGCAAGGACTTCCAACACTATGTTGAAAAGAAGTAGAGATAGTGGGCAACTTTTTCTGGCTCCTGTTTTAAGCAGGAAAGCTTTCAATTTTTCCCCATTCAGTATGACATTGGTTGTGAGTTTATCATATATGGCTTTAACAATTTTCAGGTATGTCTCATCTATGCCTATTTTGTTAAAAGTTTTTATCATAAAAGTGTGCTGGATTTTGGCCAAATGCTTTTTCTGCATCTATTGAGAGAATCATATGGTCTTTGTCCTTGCTTTTATTTATGAGGAGAATTGCATTTATAGATTTGCAAATGTTGAACCAGCCTTGCATCCCTGGACTAAAGCCCACTTGGTCATGATGAATTATTTTTTTGATGTGTTGCTGAATTCTATTAGAAATTGGAGCAGTAATTAAGAACCTCCCAAAGCGGAAAAGCCCGGGACCTGATGGCTTCACATCAGAATTTTACCAAACATACAAAAAAGAACTCATACCTGTTCTTCAGAATTTATTCCACAACATTGAGAAGGATGGAATCCTTCCAAATTCATTCTACGGAGCGAATATCACTTTAATTCCCAAACCAGGAAAGGACCCAACAAAAAAAGAAAATTACAGACCAATATCCTTCACGAATATAGATGCAAAAATATCTTAACATTTTTGAAGACAATAATAAATTTTCTTAATGATACCCTTAAAATCTTGTATTGCAAGTTACAGGAGGCCTTTATTAATGTGAGAGGCAGTAAAGAGGAGACAGAGGACAGAGAGAGACAAAGAGACAGAAAGAACTAAAGATTGTGCCCTGAAGTAAGCCAGACACAGAAAGAAAAATATTGCATGATCACACTTATAAGTGGCAACTTTTTTTAAAAAAAAAAGTCAAATATACAGAGATAAAGAATAGAACAGTGGTTACCAGGGGCAGGGTGGTGGGGAGGAAACGAGGAGATATGGGTCAAAGGATACAAACTAGCAGACATGTAGGATGAACAAGACTAGAGATCTAATGTGTAACTGGACTATAGTTAATAAAATTGTACTATACTTGAGATTCCTGCTAAATAAGTAGATTTTAGCTGCTCTCACCACACATAAAAAAATGGGCCTAACTGTGCTAAATGGTGGGTCTATTAATTTGCCTCACTATAGTGTACATTTTACTATCTATATGTATCCCATAACATCATGTTGTATACCTTAAATATACACAATAAAATGTATTTTTAAAAAACATACTTTTTTCCCACCCCTCCACAGTGGGAAAAAGTATGTTTTTTAAAAATACATTTTATTGTGTATATTTAAGGTATACAACATGATGTTGGGGAGTGGAATTAGGGGTCTCAATAGGGGAAAGGAATATCTCAAAAACTGATTCATGTGATTAACTGTACACCTCGGTAAATTCACTGAAAATCATTTAATTGTACACTTAAAATGAAGTGTTGGTTGTACGTAGATAGAGTTGGAGCACTATGTATGTACTCTCTGGACTACTTTGACAGAGTAGGTTTTTGAATGTAACAAGATAAGTCAACTTGAGTGGTAATATATTTTGGGAAATCAGCTCACTACAAATTGTACTGTAAACATTGTACTGTAAATGTTTTGTAGTTTTCCCCCAATAAAATTTTCGGAAGAAAAAAAATTTATATAAAAGCCAATTAAAAAAAAAGTCAAAAAACAATAGATGCTGGTGTGGATGGAGAGAGATATAAATGCTTATACACTGTTGGTGGGACTGCAAATTAGTACAACCTCTATGGAAAACAGTAA
>CAUYMX010007738.1:0-87500 GCA_963573855.1 Lepilemur septentrionalis
AAACCACCCTGAGCAAGAGCGAGACCCCGTCTCTACTAAAAATAGAAAGAAATTAATTGGCCAACTAAAAATATAGAGAAAAAATTAGCCGGGCATGGTGGCGCATGCCTGTAGTCCCAGCCACTCGGGAGGCTGAGGCAGAAGGATTGCTTGAGCCTAGGAGTTTGAGGTTGCTGTGAGCTAGGCTGACACCACGGCATTCACTCTAGCTTAGGCAACAGAGTGAGACTCTGTCTCAAAAAAAAAAAAAAAAATATAGTTAAAAATTATTAAAAGAATGAAAAAGCTACACTTAAAAATAGCCACTCAAAACAATGAGAGGAACACAGGACAAAAGTAGTCATGAGAAATATAGAAAACAAAAAACAAAATGCTATACAAAAATACAACAAGATAAGTCACCTTGAGTGGTAATATATTTTGGGAAATCAGCTCACTACAAATTGTGACTATAAACATTGTACTGTAAATGCTTTGTAGTTTTACCCCAATAAAAAAAAATACAACCATGTCAATAATAACATTAAATATGATCAATTACACAATTGAACCAAAAGTCACAGATTATAAGAATGAATTAAAAACATGATCCACCTATATGGATCTGTCTGTAAGATATACACTTTAGATTCAAAGACACAAATAGGTTGAAAGTAAAAGAATGGAAAAAGATATACCTTAAAACAACAACAAAAAAAAAAAAAAAAAGGAACTGGAGTGGCTATACTAACGTTGGGCAAAATAGATTTTTTTCAAAAATGCCTGTTACTAAGGATAAAGAGAAACATTTTCTAATGCTAAAATGGTTAATCCATCAGGAAGATTTTATGATTATAAATAAATGTGCATCCATGCTCAGAGGTACAAAATACATGAAGCAACAATAATTGAAGGGAAAAACAGACAATTCCACAATAATAGTTGGAGAATTCAATATCCCACACCCAATAATGGATAGAACAACCACACAAAGTATCAAGAAGAATATAGAATAACTGAACAACACTCTACACCTAGACCTAATAGACTTTTATAGAGCATTCTTGCCAAAAACATCAAAATATTATAGTGTGCTTTCTTTTCAAGTGTACATGGAATATACTGCAGGTAGACCATATGCTAGGCCATAAAAAAACTGCAATAGACCTAATGAGATTAAAACCATATGAAGTACGTTGACAGCCCACAATGGAATTAAATTAGAAATCATCAACAGAAATAAATTTGGGGGACTTCTTAAAATGTGGAAATTAAACAATACACTCCTAAATACCAGTGAAGGTATTTAGAAGGTATGATTTCAAGGAAGAAATCATAAGAGAAAATACTTTAAGATGAATAAATATGAAAACACAACATACCAAAACTTATGTAATACAGCAAAAGCAGTTCTCGGAAGGAAATTTATAGCTGAAAATAACTATATTTTAAAAAGAATAATCTCAAAACAATGTTCTGTCCTTTTACCTTAAGAAATTAAGAAATAAAGAAGAGCAATCTAAATCTAAAGCAACCACATGGAAGGAAATAATAAAAATTAGAGTGAAAATTAACAAAATATAAAGAATAGAAAAAATAATAGAGAAAAATCAATGAACCTAAATGTTGGTTCTTTGACTAAATGAACAAAATTGATAAACCTTTAGCCAGACTGACTGAGAAGATAGAAAACTCAAGTTACTAAAATCAGGAATGAAAGAATGAATATTACTACTGAATTATAAAAATAAAAAGTATTATAAGGGAATATTATGAGCAATTTTATTCCAGCAAATTAGATAACCTAGATGAAATGTACAAATTCCTATAAACTCACAAACTACCAAAACTAACTCAAGATAAATGGAAAATGTAAATAGACATACAACAAGCAAAGAGACTAAATTAGTATTAAAAAAATACTTCCTACAAAAAAATTCCAAAATCAGATAGCTTCACTGGTGGATGTTCCAGTCCTTCACAAATATCAATTCTCTCACAAACACTTCTTAAAAACAGAAGAAGGAACACTTTCTAATTCACTTCACAAGGCAAATACTACCCATATATGAAAACAGACAATGATATCACAGGAAAACAAAGCTACATACTATTATCATTTGTGAATATAGACACAAAAAATCCTTTAAATACTAGCAAACCAAACCAGAAATATATAAAGAGGATTATAAACCATGACTAAGTGAGCTTTTTCCAGGAATATGAGGTTGGTTCAATATATGAAAATCAAAAAAATAATCCGCCATATTAGTAGAAAAGTGGACAGACTACATGGTCAATTCAACATACACAGGAAAAGCATTTGACGAAATCCAACATCCTCTCAAGATAAAAACATTTGTACCCCATAATATTCTGAAATAAAATTTAAAAAAAACACTGAACAAACAAGAAATAGAAATTTCTCAACATGATAAACAGCATCTATGAAAAAAAAAAACACAGCTGATATCATACTCAATAGCAAAAAAATGAAAGCTTTCCCCAAGATCAAGAATAAGACAACGATGCGTGTTTTTACCACTTTTATTCAATATTGTACTGGAAATTGTACACAGAGCAATTAGAAAAGAAAAAGGAATGAAAAGTATCCAAATTGGAAAGAAAGAAGTAAAATTATCTTTATTCACACATGACATGATCTTGTGTACAAAAATTTCCAAGTAATACAGAAAACAAAAATTAGAGTAAACAGGATCAGCAAGGTTTCAGGACACAAGATTAATATATAAAAATCAGTTTAATGTCTATGCACCAGAAATGAACAATCTGAAAATGAAATTAAGATAACTCCATTTATAAATAAAGCAGGAATAAATTTAACAGAGAAGTGCGAGAATTGTACACTGAAAACTACAAAACAATGTTGAAAGAAATTTAAGAATATCTAAAACATGTAAAGACAACCCATGTTTACTGATTGGATGGCATAATATTTTTTATTTGTAACTATTGTGAGTACCTGCTCATTGTGTATATTTATAGGATACATGTGATGTTTTGATATGGCCATACAATGTGTATTAATCAAATAAGGGTAATTGGGGTATCTATCACCTCAAGCACTTATTTCTTTGTGTTAGGAACATTCCAATTTACTTATTTTAAAGTGTATGCTAACTTATTGTTGATTATAGTCCCTTTGTTGTACTATCAAACATTTTTCATTCTATATAACTGTATTTTTGTACATACTGACAATCTCCACTTTAGCCCCTATTCCCGCTACGTTTCTCAGCCACTGGTAACCACCATTTTACTCTATATCTTCATGAGATCTATTGTTTTAATATTTAGCTCCCACATATGAGTGAGAACATGTGAGCTTTGTCTTCCTGTGCTTGGCTAATTTCACTTAACATAATATTCTCCAGTTCCATCTATGTTATGGCAAATGGCAGGATTTCATTCTTTTCTATAGCTATATAATAATTCCATGGTGTATATGTATGACAATTTCTTTATCCATTTGTCTGTTGATGGACACTTAGGTTGATTCCAACTCTTGACTATTGTGAATACTGCTACAATAAACATGGGAGTGCAGAAATCTTTTTGATATACTGATTTATTTCTTTGGGATAAATACGTACTTGTGGGACTGCTGGGTCATATAGTAGATCTATTTTTAGTGTTTTATTCATGTATTTATTTATTTATTCATTCATTTATTTTTATTTCAAAATATTAATGGAGTACAAGAGCTTTTCTTACATGTAATGCTTGTGTAATGCTTAAGTCAGGGCTTTCAGTGTGCCCTTTACCAGAATAGTGTTCATTGTACCCAATAGGTAAGTTATTGTTCCTCACCTCCTCAGAATCTCCCCCATTTTGGGTTTCCAATGTCCTTTATATCTTTTTGTGCCTGTGTGTGCCCATCATTAAGCCCCCAATTATTAGAGAGTACATGTGGTGTTTGTTTTCCATTCCCAAGATACTTCACTTAGGATAATGATCTCCATCTAATTCCATCTAAGTTGCTGCAAATGACATAATTCCATTCCTTTTTATGGCTGAATAGTACTCCATGGTATATATATATACATCACATTTTCTTTATGCACTCATGAATTGATGGGAATTTAAGTAGATTCCAAATCTTTGCACCTGTGAATTGTGCTGCAGTAAACATTTGAGTGCAGGTGTAATTTTTATAAAATAACTTATTTTCCTTTGGATACATATCCAGAAGTGAGATTGCTGGTAATGGTAAGTGTACATTTATTTCTTTGAGGAAACTCTATATTGTTGTTCATATAGGTTGTGCTAATTTGCAGTCCCACCAACAGTGTTATAAGCATTCCTTTCTCTCTACATCCTTTCCAGCATCTATTGGTTTTTGACTTTTTAATAATGGCCATTCTGACAGGGGTAAGGTGATATCTCATTGTGGTTTCAAATTGCATTTCCCTGATGATTAGTGAGTGATGCTGAGCATTTTTCATATCTCTGTTGGCCATTTGTCTATCTCCTTTTGCAAAACTTCTGTTCATGTCTTTTGCCTATTTTTTAATGAGGCTATTTTTATTCTTGTTGATTTGTTTGAATTCTTTACAGATACTGAATATTAGCCTCTTATCAGATATATAGTTTGTGAATATATTCTCCTATTCTGTAGGCTGTCTATTTACTCTGTTAATTATTTCCTTTGCTGTGCAGAAGATTTCTTAATTTAATTAAGTCCCATTTATTCATTTTTGTCATTGCTGCATTTGCCTTTGGGATCTTAGTCATAAATTCTTTGCCTAGGCCAATTTTTAGAAGACTTTTGCCTATGTTTTCTTCTAGAATTTTTATGGTTTCATGCCTTAAATTTAAGCCATTTCTCCATCTTGAATGAATTTTTCATTTGGGAATATGGTGAGAGGTAGGAGTCCTGTTTCATTCTTTTGCAAGAGGCTATTCAGTTTTCCCAGCACCATTTATTGAATGAGGCTTCTTTTCCCTAGTGGAATGTCAAAGATGGCTAAAGTCTTAAAGAGATCTTCTAAGTACAACCTCCTCTCATTCTTCCATGTCTGCCTCACATTTTACAGCTTGGAAAACTGAACCCCAGAAACTGGACGTGATGACCCAAATCATGCAGTGAGTTATCAAGAAACATCAGCAATAGCAGTACTGTTGCTGCATCATTTAATCTACCTTCTAATCCAAATGGTTTCATGAAACCATTTTCTCCATATCTCAAACAACACTTTCCACCTAATTTTTTCAGTCCCATGGCCAAGACTTAAGCCAATGACTATCCTAATTTGGGTTCACATACTGCTTCATATTGATTTCTACCTAAAGATGGCACCTTATAATATATTGTTTTGGGGAGGCTTTTCCCTACCTGACACCTGCCATATCAAGGAACTGTAGTCAGAAATACTGAAAGAGCCAACTTATCACATGATCTTGTCTGTAACTCAGCTTCACAGCATAAGGCACTTGTGTATTTTATGTTGTTACATCTGTCAAAATGATTGAAACTTTAAAGGAAAATATGAAAGATTTCTTTAATAAAAATGACTACATTTCAACAAAAGTTCCCAGCTTTGAGGTCCTATTACTTCATCCATCGCCTGATTAGATATATTATAGCACTTAATCTCCTTTCATTATTGTTCATTTACTGGCATTTGTAAATTCATGATAATGAAGATAGCAGTAAATCCAAAATGATTCATATAAGAAAGTTTAACCATGATAATAAGTAAAGCTAAGGTAAATATAATGAACTCTCCTGATTTGAAACCTCCCAGTCCCTCAAATATATTTGCACATGTCTGTCTCCATACCTTTCCCTATCCTAATGCACAAATCAGATGCCTGTTCCTCTACTCTCCACATCTTTATATCTGGATTAACAAATCTTCTCATTATTTGAAAGGGGGAAGCTATGGCATCCATTGATGAACAACTTTTCTTTTTTTTTTCTTTTTTAAGACAGAGTCTCACTCTGTTGCCCGGGCTAGAGTGAGTGCTGTGGCATCAGCCTAGCTCACAGCAACCTCAAACTCCTGGGCTCAAGCGATCCTTCTGCCTCAGCCTCCCGAGTAGCTGGGACTACAGGCTTGCGCCACCATGCCTGGCTAATTTTTTCTATATATATCTTTAGTTGGCCAATTAATTTCTTTCTATTTATAGTAGAGATGGGGTCTCACTCTTGCTCAGGCTGGTTTTGAACTCCTGACCTTGAGCGATCCTCCCGCCTCGGCCTCCCAGAGTGCTAGGATTACAGGCATGAGCCACCGTGTCCGGCCTGATGAACAACTTTTCAATAATTTTGTCTTCAATAAAATACACATGACGTTAAAATATTAATAATATTAAATGTAAACCAGCATCTCTCTCATGAATTCACAGAAACAGAGACTCCGTGGCTTGACATTAAAGGCATAATACAATGGCTCCAACTCATCATTCCAAACTTATCACCCAGCACTGTCCTCCTTGAATCTGTCACTCAAGTCAGAAAGGCTTACTTGTTCACCTTTTAAAATGTCTGTACATTCCAGCCTCCCTAATGATACCCCACTTACAATGACCTCCCTGCCCCTCACTTCAGATTTTACTCATCCAATTCCTAGTGGTTGCCACAGGAATTTGGCAAAGGAAGAAAAACTTTGTGCATTTGGCTATTACACAGAAAGTCTTCATAGAAAAGGAGAGAAGAGATATTAAATGAACCTTAAAACCAAAGTAAGATTTGAAGAAGTAGAAAGTAGAAGAAAAAGCATCTGGTTTAGGCATTAAGATAGGCAAAAGTGTAGGAGTAGAAGTGCACAAGAATGTTTAAGGGATGAGTAAACCAATTTTGCTATTGAAACAAAATGAGAGTCTAAATTAAATAAACATATTAATTATGTAAACTCTGCCCATTTCCAAAAGCTGTCTGAGGCAGGACAGAGCACTGACGATAGAGAAGGAATTATGAATCTGAGCAATATTTGCAAGAATAAATGGAACTAACTGTTCAAGGGTTTTAAGTCTAGAAGTACAGTGATAATATTTTTGCATTAGAAATATTGCTATGGCAGCAGTGTACAGAATGCAATGGTGGGAAGCAGGGTGATCTGTTAAGAAACTATCGTCCTGTTCCAAGCATGAGTTGATGAGGGCCGCCTTGCGGTAGTGAAAGAGATGGGGAGGAAGGAATGTCAGTAAGAAAGAGTATAAGAAAACTGAGAGAATAAGGTGTCATCAATGAAAACAAGAAAGTTTCAAGAGAGAACCAATCTGGTGGATGATAGATTAGTTTTGGCCAGTGTGTGAAGAGTATAGTGTGTGTGTGTGTGTGTGTGCGTAATGTGATTTTTAATAAGATACACTAGATACAATTTAAATTGTATAAATTCTAGCTTCATAAAAGACTGGTAGATGGGAGACTTGGGACTGTCGAGGGTTCCACAGCGGATGATTAAGCCAAGGCACCTGGCAACAGCTGCCCTGTATCTGACAGCACACCTATCACACCCAGGCTAGGTGTGTCTGCTCAGAACTAGTGAGGACAATTAAGTCAGGGCACTTGGGAGAAGCTGCCCCACTTCTGACAGAGCACCTATCACACCCAAGCTGGCTCTTTCTGCTCGGGATGAGTGAGGGTTCTACAGGTGACAATTAAGTCAGGGCACGTGGGAGCAGCTGCCCTACCTCTGACAAGAGTGTCTGTCACACCCAGGCTGGCTATTTATGCTTGGAACTAAAGAGGGTCCCACAGGGGAGGATTAAGCCAGGTCACATGAAAGGGGTAGCCCCACCTATGACAGAGTACCTATCATACCCAAGCTTCCAGGAGCTTGGGGCTCACTCCTTTCACTCTAAAAAGATGCATTCCCAATGACAAAAGCTACTGCCTCCTCTGAGGGGAGTTGCTACCAGTCCTCTCCCCAAGCTGCCTGTCTTTTCTATGAGGAGCCTACACAACCTAGAGGCAAGTCTCTGACACAACCACATCTTCTCCACTGGACCATTTCAGCCACAGCCCACAGCCAGTCTGGTGCCCCCTGCACACAGTGAGTTGAGCTGCCTCCACCACCTGTGCTGCAGCTGGGCCAGGATGGGAACTAGGAATATGGGTACTTTTGTGCCCCTGAAGGGCAGAGACTGCCAAGAGAGGGAGGTGTGAGTGGCTTGTGTGTCCCATAGCTGCTTCCCTCTGCTAATCTCATCAAGAGGGTCCCCTTCCTGTCACAAGCTCGTGGGGCATCTGCCATTCTCCTGCCTGATTATTCTTACAGAAAAGGAGAGCAGCCCAACCCTCACTATCACAGCCAGAACTTGAACCCAGGGAGGATGAGGTCAAGTTTGCCAGCTCAGTCTTTGTCTGTTGCCCCCAGGACTAAATAATGCTATCCAGGGGGTTGGGAACTGGATATTACCTAATCTAGACCACCAGAACTTCCCAGGGGAGGTCCAACTGACCCAAATTGGCAGCAACACCATAGTGGGTACCTACCTACATGAACCAAAAGGCAATATACCTCTCCCCTCTACACTGAGCAGAACAGCTCCCAGCAGAGGCAAACAGGTGAACTGCAAAGTTATCTGTTTTGAATTAAGGGAAGAGTTTCCAGATGAAAAGAAACCAACATGAGAACTCTGGCAATATGAAAAAGCAAGTTGTTTTGACACACCTGAAGGACCAAACTTCCTCTCCAGCAATGGACTCCAATCAAAAGGAAATTTTGAAATATTGTATATGGAATTGAAAATATGGATCACATGGAAGCTCAATGGGATCATTGAGAAAGTTGAAAACCAACATAAAGAAACAAAAATAAATAATTCAGGACATGAATGCAAAATTCACTAAAGAGATATAATTTTTTAAATGCATAAGAGAACAACTGGAAATGAAGAAGTCATTTAAGCAATTTCAAAATAAAGTGAAAAGTATTCACAACAGACTAGACCAAGCAGAAGAAAGATTTCAGAGCTTAAAGACAAGGCATTCAAATTAACCCAGTTAGTCAAAAATAAAGAAAAAAGAATTAAAAGAAATGAACAAAGTCTCTGAGAAATACAAGATTATGTAAAACACCCAAATATAATAATCATAGGTATCCTGGAGAGAGAAGAAGAAAAAGCTAAAAGCGTGGGAAACCCATTTGATGGCATAATGGAGGAAAACTTTCCTGGTCTTGCTAGAGATTTAGACAACCAGATACAAGAAGGGGAGAGAATGCTTGGAAGATTCAAGGCAAAGGGGATATCATCAAGGTATATAGTGGTCAGTCTAGCCAAGGTCAAAGTGAAGGAGAAAATCTTACAAGCTGTGAGATGAAAGCATCGAGTAATTTACAAAGGAAAACTCATGAAACTCATGGAAGACTTCTCAGCAGAAACCTATGAGCCAGAAAGTACAGGGGTCCCATCTTTAGTATTCATAAATGGAATAACTGTCAGCCAAGAATTTTGCATTCTGCAAAACTAAGTTTAATAAATGAAGGAGAAATAAAATCTTTCCCAGGCAAGCAAACACTAAGGGAGTTTGTCACCACTAGACCTGCTCCACCAGAAATACTTAAAAGAGCTCTGAACACCACAAAGAATGGTTGGTACTCACCAGCCAAAAAAAAAACTTGCAAGTGAAAACATAGTTCTTACAAAACAGTAACACAAGGGAGAATACAAAGAAACCAGGCAACAATCAACATGATGAGTGGAACAATATCTCACTTATCCATATTAACATCTAATATAAATGGTCTAAATGCCCCCATTTGAAAGATATAAATTGGCAGACAGGGAAGATGGCTGACCAGAGACACCAGTTGTCAGAGCAACTCGGTAGGAAGGAAAGGTTTTATTTTATAAATTTTTTTTCTTTCAAAATTGTAACAAGGGTACAAACATTTAGGTTACATATTTTTCAGTTGCACCATGTGAGTTGAAGCTACAAGTGTGCCCATCCCAGACACTGTGCACCACACACATTAGTATGAATTTACCCATCCTCTACTCCCTATTCCACCTGGCTAACACCTAATGAATATTACTTCCATATGTGTACATAAGTGTTGATAAATTAGTACAAATTTGATGGTGAGTGAATGTGGTGCTTGTTTTTCCATTCCTGTGATACTTAGTAGAATAGGTTCCAGCTCCATCAAGGATAATAAACGAGGTGCTAGATTGCTATTGTTTTTTGTGGCTGAGTAGTACTCCATGACATATATATACCACATTTTATTAATCCACTTATAAATTTATTTATATTTATTTTTATGTATTGATGGGCACTTGGGTTCTTTCCACATCTCTGCAATTGTGAATTGTACTGCTATAAACATTTGAATGCAGATGTCTTTTTAACAGAATGTCTTTTGTTCTTTGGGTAGATGCCTAATAATGGGATTGCTGGATCAAATGGTATTTCTCCTGGTATCTCTTTGGGGTATTTCCACATTACTTTCCACAGAGGTTGTACTAGTTTGCATTCCCCCCAGCAGTGGATGAGTGCTCCTCTCTCTCCGCATCCATGCCAACATTTATTGTTTTGGACTTTTTGATAAAGGCCATTCTCACTGGAAATAAGTGATATCTCATTGTGGTTTTGATTTGCATATCTCTGATGATTAGAGATGTTGAGCATTTTTTCATATGTTTCTTGGCCATTAGTCTATCTTTTTTTGAAAAGTTTCTGTTCATGCCCTTTGCCCACTTTTTGATAGGGTTGTTTAATTTTTTTCTTGCTGATTTTCCTGAGTCCTATGTAGATTCTAGTTATCAGCCCTTTATCGGATGTGTAGCATATGAATATTTTCTCCTATTCTGTAGGTTCTCTGCTCTCATGATAGTTTCCTTGGCTGTACAGAAGCTTTTTATTTTTACGAGGTCCAATTTATTTATTTTTATTGTTGCTGTGATTGCCTTTGGGGTTTTCTTCATAAATTCTTTCCCTAGGCCAATGTCTATAAGAGTTTTTCCAATATTTTCTTCTAAAATTCTTATAGCTTCATGCCTTAGATTTAAGTCTGTTATCCACCATGAGTTGATTTTGGTGAAAGGTGAAAGGCGTGGATCCTGTTTCAGTCTTCTACATGTAGCTATCCAATTTTCCCAGCACCATTTATTGAATAACAATTCCTTTCCCCAGTGTATGTTTTTGTCTGCTTTGTCAAAGATTAGATGGCTATATGAGGAAGGTTTTATATCTGGGTTCTCAGTTCTGATCCATTGGTCTATGTCTCTATTCTTGTACCAGTACCATGCTGTTTTAGTTACCATAGCTTTGTAGTATAGCTTGAAGTCTGATAAATTGATGCCATATTTTTACCTAATGAAGTAAAAGACCTCTATAGGGAGAACTATGAAACAATGAGGAAAGAATATCAGAGAACATAAACAGGTGGAAAACTATATTATGCTCATGGGTTGGCAGAATCAACATTGTTAAAATGTCTATACCACCCAAAGTGATCCACAGATTTAGTGCAATCCCTATTAAAATACCAACATCATTTTTTGCAGATCTAGGAAAAATAATTCTATGCTTCATATGGAACCAAGAAGACCCTGTGTAGCAAAAGCAATCTTAAGGAAAATTGACTTTAAATCAACAATAGTAAAGAAAGATAAAGATGGTCATTATATAATGGTAAAGGGAGCAATTCAAGAAGTCATAACAATCCTAAACATTTATATACCTAACACAGTTGTGTCCAGATTTGTACAGCAAACCCTACTAGACGTAAGCAAGGAGAAAAACAGCAAAATCATAATTGCCAGGGACTTCAACACCCACATAGAAATTTGGACAGATCATCCAAACAGAAAATAAGTAACCACTGGACTTAAACGGGACTCTAGAACAAATGGGGCTAGCAGACATTTACAGAATATTTTACCCCAAAACTATTGAATATAGTATAGAATATATATACAATATATAATCATATATAATATGTTATTATATATAATAATGTATAGAATATACATTCTTCTCATTAGCACATGGAACATTCTCCAAGATTTATTATATTTTAGGCCGCAAATCATGGTTCTACAATTCAAAAAAGTTAAAATTATACCATTTATCTTCTCAAACCACAGTGAAATAAAACTAGAAATCCACTTCAAGAGAAACATTGAATTATACACAAAGTCATGTAAATTAAACAACCTGATGCTGAACAATTATTGGATCAACAATGAAATTAAGATTGAAATCAAAATATTCCTCTCAATGAATGCCAAACAGGACACAGTTATCAAAATCTATGTGATTTAGCAAAAGCAGTCCTAAGGGGAAAATTCCTATCCTTAAACACCTACATCAGACAGAAACATGATTAATCAGCAATCAAATGACATGTCTCAAGGAACTAGAAAAGAAATAGCAAAGGAAAGACACAACCAGCATAAGAAAAAAATAACTAAGGAGGGGTAGAGCAGAACTAAATTAAATTGAAGACAAGAAAATAATACAAAAATCAATGAAGCAAAAAGTTGATTCTTTAAAAAGATAAATAAAATGGATAGACCTCTTACCAAATTAACCAGGACCAGAAGAGAAATGATCCAAATAAGCTCAATCAGAAATGAAAAGGGAGATGCTACAACTCATACCACAGAAATATAAAACATCATCCATGAATACTATGAAAACATCTATGTATATAAACTTGAAAATGTAGAACAAATGGACAAATTCCTGAAAACACACAACCTCCCAGGACTCAATAAGGAAAAAGTAGCATTCCTGAATAGACCAATAATGAGCTATGGCATGGAAGCAGCAATAAAAAATCTCACAACAAAAAAATATCCAAACCAGATGATTTCACAGTCCAATTTAATCAGACCTAAAAAGAAGATTTAATACTCAAACTGTAGAAATTATTCCATGACATAAAGAAGGAGGAAATCCTCCACAGCTCATTGTATGAAGCCAGTATCACCTTGATACCAAATGCAGGACAGGACACAACACAAAAGGAAAACTACAGACCAATATCCCTTATGATAGCAAACAGAATTCAACAGAACATCAAAAAAATAATCCACCAGGACCAAGTGAGCTTCTTCCCAGGGATGCAAGGATGATTCAACATATATAAATCAATACACGTGATTCACTACATAAACAGAAGCAAAAATAAAGATCATATGATCATCTCAATAGATGCAGAAAATGATTTGACAAAATTCAGCACTGTGGCATGATAAAAACCCTCAACAACCTAGGCATAGAAAGAACAAATCTCAAAATTATAAAAGCCATATATGACAAACCCACAGCCAACACCATACTGAATGGGGAAAAGTTGAAAGCTTTCCCACTGAGAACTGGAAGAAGACAAGAATGCCCACTGTCACCATTTCCATTAAAATAGTCCTGGAAGTCCTAGTCAGAGCAATCAACCAAAAGAAAGAAATTAAGTATATCCAAATGGGGAAAGAGAAGGTCAAACTATTACTTTTCATAGATGATATAATCTTATATCTAGAAAACTCCAAAGATTCCACCACAGGACTCTTGGGATTGATAAATAAATGCAGCAAAGTCTCAGGTTACAAAATCAATGTGCATAAATCAGTAGCATTCCGATAAACCAATAACAGTCAAATGAAGAATCAAATCAAAGACTCAATACCATTCACAATAGGTACAAAGAAAATGAAATACCTAGGAATACACTTAACCAAGGAGGTGAAAGAGCTCTACAAAGAGAACTAGGAAACACTGAGGAAGGAAATCACAGAAGATATAAACAGATAGAAAAACATATCATGCTCGTGGATTGATGGAATCGACATTGTTAAAATGTATTTCCCAAAGCAATTTACAGATTTAATGCAATCCCCATCAAAATACCAATGTCATATTTCACAGATCTAGAAAAAAATAATTCTATGCTTTGTTTGGAACCAGAAAAGAGCCTGAATAGCCAAAGCAATCTTAAGCAAAGGGAACAAATCCGAAGGCATCACATTACCAGATTTCAAACTATACTATTAATACAAGGCTATAGGAAGCAAAACATCATGGTATTTGCACAAAAATAGAGACATAGACCAATGGAAAAGAACAGAAAACCCAGATATAAAACCATTCACATACAGCCAACTGATCTTTGACAAAGAAGACAAAAATATACACTGGGGAAAAGATGTCCTACTCAATAAATGGTGTTCGGACAATTGGATAGCCACATGCACATGAATGAAACAGAATCCATATCTCACACCACTCACAAAAATTAATTCAAGATGGATAGAGGACTTCATTGAAAGGCATGAAACCATAAAAATTCTAGAAGAAAATTTTGGTAAAACCCTACTAGATATCAGCTTAAGCAAAGAATTTATGAAGAAGACCCCAATGTCAGTCACAGAAACAACAAAAATAAACAGGACTTGGTTAAATTAGAAACCTTCTGCACAATCAAGGAAATAGTCAACAGAGCAAATAGACAACCTACAGAATGGGAGAAAATATTCACAAGCTATACAACCAATAGAGGACAAATAACCAGAATCTACAAAGAACTCAAGCAAATTAGAAAGAAAAAAATTAAACGACCCCATTAAAAAGTGGGCAAAGTACATGAACGGAAGTTTCCCAAAAGAAGATAGACAAATGGCCAATAAACATATGAAAAAATGGTCAGTGTCACTAATCATCAGTGAAATGCAAATTAAAATCACAATGAGATATCCCCTTACCCCAGTCAGAATGGCTTTTATTAAAAGTCAAAAACAATAGATGCTGGCATGGATGCAGAGAAAAAAAGAACACTTATACATTGTTGGTGGGTCTGCAAATTAGTAAAACCTCTACAGAAAACATTTTGGAGATTCCTCAAAGAACTAAAGATAGACCTACCATTCGATCCAGCAATCCCACTACTGGGTAATTACCCAAAGGAAAACAAGTCATTTTATCAAAATGACACTGGCACCTGAATATTTATTGCAGCACAATTTGCAACTGCAAAGATGTGGAATCCACCCATATACTCATCAATTCATTAGTGGACTATCAAATTTTGGTTTATGTATACCATGGAATATTATTCAGTCATAAAAAAAGATCACTTAATGTCTTTGCAACAATTTGGATGGAATTTGAGACCATTATCATAAATGAAGTATTTAAAGAATGGAAAAACAGACACCTTATGTACTCTATTAGATTGGAACCAACCTATTTTTAAAAAAGATATAAATTGGCTGAATGGATAAAAGCATAACCCAAATAGCTGATCTCTCCAAGAAAGCCATTTGATTTGTCAAATGTCTCACAGACTCAAGGTAAAGGGGTGGAAAAGAATACCCCATGTGAATGGAAACCAAAAGTGAGCAGGAGCACTTACTCTTATATCAGAAAAAAACAGGGTTTAAATCAATATGATATTAAAAAGCCCAAAAAGATGGACATTGTATAATGATAAAGGGATTAATTCAACAAGAAGATATAACAATCCTTAACATATTTAGTATACACACCTAACACTGGATCTCCTAGATTCATAAAACACATACTACTAGACCTATGAAAGGAAATAAACAGAAACATATAATAATGGGGTATTTCGACACTCCACTGACAGAACTAGACAGATTATAGAGGCAGAAGGTCAACAAAGAAACACTGGACTTAAATAAGACTTTAGAGCAAATGGACCTAACAGATATTTATAGAATATTCCAGCCCAAAACTACAGAATATACATTCTTCTTGTCAGCACATGAAATATTTCCATATGTTAGGTCACAAAACAAGTATCAGCAAATTTTAAAAAATTGAAATCATACCACTTATCTTCTCAGACCACAGTGAAAAAAACTAGAAACTGATTCCAAGAGGAATTCTCAAAACTATACAAATACATAGAAATTAAACAGCCTGCTGCTAAACAATCTTTGGGTCAACAATAAAAATCAATATGGAAATAAAAAATTTTGTATTGAATGAAAATAGTCACACAAGCTATCAAAACCACTGGGATATAGTCAAAGCAGTGCTAAGAAGGAAGTTCAGAGCACTAAATGTCTACATAAAAAAGCAGAAAGATCACAAATTACCAACCTAATGTTACACTTCAGGGGACTATAAAAACAAGAACAAACCAAATGCAAACTAGCAGAAGACAAGAAATAACAAGGATCAGAGCAGAACTAAACAAAATTGAAACAAAAAACAAAAACAATACAAAGGATTAATGAAACAAGTTGGTTCTTTGAAAAGAAACAAAGTTCACAATCCACTAGCTAGATTAACTAAGAAAAAAAGAGAGAGGATTAAAATAAGCTTAATCAGAATTGAAAAAGGTGACATTCAACTGATACCATAGAAATACAAAGGATCATTCAAAGAATACTATGAACACTTCTATGTACACAAATTGTTGAATATTAATAGAAAATCTAGAGAAAATGGATGAATTTTTGAAAGCACACAATCTTCCAAGCTTGAATCAGGAAGAAATAGAAATTCTGAACAGACCAATATTGAGTAGCAAGATTAAATCAGTAACAAAAAACCTCTCTACAAAAAAGAGCTCAGGACCAGACAGATTCACAGCCAAATTCTACCAAACCTACAAAGAAATAGTACCTATCCTACTGAAACTGTTTTATAACACTGAGAAGGAAGGAATCCTTCCTAACTTATTCTATGAAATCAGTATCACCCTGATACCAAAGCCAGGAAAGGACACAACAAGAAAATTAAACTACAGAAAAACATCCCTCTTGAACACAGATGCAAAAACCTTCAAAAAAATACTAGCAAACCAAATCTAAAAGCACATCAAAAAGAAAATAATTCACCATACTCAAGTAGATTTCATCCCAGGGATGCAAAGGTGTTTCAATACATGCAAATAAATGTGATTCATCACATAAACAGAGTGAAAAACAAAAACCGTATCATCTCAATACATGCAAAAAAAGCATTTGATAAAATCCAGCACCCTTTCATGATAAAAACCCTTAACAAACTAGGTATAGAAGGAATATACCTCAAAATAATAAAAGCCATATATGACAAACTGATAGCCAACATCATACTGCTAAAGTAAAGTTGAAAGTATTCTCCCTAAGAACTGGAACAAGACAAAGATGCCTACTACCACCACTTCTATTCACCATAGTACTGGAAGTCCTAACCAGAGCAACCAGGCAAGAGAAAGAAATACAGGGTATCCTAATCAGAAAACAGGATGTCAAACTATCCATTTTGCTGATGATATGATCTTATATCTAGAAAATTCTAAATACTCCTCCAAAAGACTTCTATAATTGATAAATAAATTTGATAAAGTCTCAGGTTATAAAATTCATGTACACACTAATACACTATACACTAATAATAGCCAAGCTAAGAATCAAATCAAGAACTCAACATCATTTACAATAGCTGCAAAAAATAAAACAAAATACCTGAGAATATACTTAACCAAGGACGTAAAAGATTTCTCAAAGGAGAACTACAAAACACTTATGAAATAAATGGTTGATGACACAAACAAATGGAAAAACATCCCTGCTAATGAATTGGAAGAACCAATATTGTCAAAATGTCTATAGATCCCAAAGTGATTTACAGATTCAATGCAATACCCATTAAAATACCAACAATGAGATACCAGCTTACTTCTGTCAGAATGTCCATTATTAAAAACTCAAAAAACAATAGATACTGGCATGTGTGCAGTGAAAAGGGGATGCTTATTCATTATTGATGGGAATGTAAATTAGTACAACCTCTATGGTAAACAGTATGGAGATTCCTCAAAGAACTAAAGGTAGACCTACCATTCGATCCAGCAATCCCCATACTGGGTATCTACCTATAGGAAAACAAGTTATTATATCAAAAAGACAAATGCACTCATACATTTATCACAGCACAATTCACAATTGCATAGATATGGAATCAACCTAATTACCCATCAACTGATGAGTAGATAAAGGATATGTAGTGTATATATATGTCATGTGATGCTACTCAGCCATAAAAAAAGAATGAAATAATGTCTTTGCAACAACTTGGATGAAATGGGAAGCCATTATACTAAGTGAAGTATCTTAGGAACAGAGAAACAAATACTGCATGTACTCATAAGTGGAGCTGAACAATGTGTATACATGGTCACATAGAGTGGTATAAGGGACTTTGGAGACTCAGAAGGAGGGAGAGTGTGAGGAGGGTGAGAGGTCAAAAATTACCTATCAGGTACAATGTACAAGGTTAGGGTGATGGGTATACTAAAAGCCCTGACTTCACCACCATACAATTCATCCATGTAACAAAAAACCACTTGTACACCATAAATATATTGAAATAAAAAAGAGAAAGTAATACAGACCAATTGAAGTGCCTGATGCCATTAGACTTCCCAAGACAAAGGAGTTCCCACTTAGGAAAATAGCTACAAATCCAAGAACCTACATTGTGCCTTTTTCCTCCTGCCTGTGTGCACATCTAAAACATAGCCATAGCTCTACCACAGGAACCTGGGGTGAGGGATTCTGAAAGGTTGGTGGAGGATGGAGGGAAAAGACAAATGAGAAAGGAAATAACAAGTAAAGTAAAATTCAGGTAACAAGAAGAAACACAAAATTAGAATGGGAAAGAAGAGGAGAGCTTTTTTTTCATGTTGAATACTTCTCAAGCATTTGTTCTATCTTTATATGGTGTTCTTATTGTTAGGAAAACAATCAAATGGTATAAAACTTTATTCTTTCCTGTACCTAAGGAACAGTTTTTTAATATAGTCATTTCAGTCAAAATTGGAGCAACTCGCATTCAAAAATGTTCAACCTATCTCTCCCATAATTTATTTACTGTAGTCACAGCACAGGAATACCCTAGTGCCAATTCTTAAAAGAGGCCTTGATTACTTCCACGGGGTGGTTTCTATTTACTTAATGCTACAATCCACTTTGGCATTTTAGGACCTCGATCTGCCTGTACAATAGCTCTTTAGACATTTTCTCCCTAGATGATGTAATTATGATATCCTCTGATATTATATTCTTGTCTCAGGTATGCTGGTCTTATTTTCTCAAATAAACAGAAACATGCTTTACCAGCAATGTGACCTCACCCAAATTATTTCTCCTTTCTGGGCCTCAGAGGACCCATCCATAAAATGAAATGTTAAGACTAGATGCACACTAAGTTGTCTTCAATTTCTATCAATTCCTTGGTCAATAGTATTTGTTGGTATTCTCCCCCAAACCCATTATTTTGTTAAGACTGACACAATATGATAGCAAGAAAAGAACACTAGATCTGTCCTCAGAAAAGCTCAATCCTTATCTTAGCCCTGCTATCAAGTGATCTTGTGACGATGACATTATATTGCTGCACTCAATTTTCTAATCTGTAAAATGGAAAGGAGAGATTTCTAAAATCTAAGTAGATTTCTAAAAGTGTTGCCCGTCTAGCTTTGAGAAGCCTATGTACCTAAAACATAGCTAAAACATGTCTCAAAAGTACAGTACTTTACAAACATTCGTCTTCAGAATTTCATTTCTAAGCTTTGATGCTGGCAGAACCACTTTCTTGATTACCAGGCTTTCTACAATTCTCTGTATCCAATCAGTAATGAAGTCTTCCCAAATATGTCTTGCAAACACCCCCTTCTCTCCGTCCTCACATTTACTGACCCACTTAGGTTCTCATTACATTTTTGGACTATTAGAACAGGCTCTTAACTGGCTGCCCTGCCTCCAAGTTTAACCCTCTCAAGTTCATCGCTTGCACAGTTGCCAAAGCAATATTTATCTTGGAACATGTAATCCCAGTGCTCAAAATCCTTCAATGGCTCCCCGTTGCCTCCAATAAAATATCCAAAGGTTTTAACCTTGTCATTCAAATCCCTCCATGCTACCACTCCACTGGTGTATTCACTCTTTCCTGTCCGCATCTTACACTTTCTCCCTTCCGTACCTATACTCAATGATGTTTCTTCCGTCAGACGCATCCTCCCTATAGTAACTCCTTTTCCTTGTTGGATTTCATACATCCTTTAAGATTCATTTCACATTCTTACTGCCTCCATGAAGCCTTCTCTGATTTACCAAATAAATACAATCTTTCCTTATGCTATGGTCCCACAGCACTGCTTTTAAATATCTCTAATGGTGTTCATTACATTCTTCTACTTATCAATTCATTCATGTATGTGATGTTGTCCCTTACTGTACCGTAATTTCATTGATGATAGGGTCCATGTTTTACTCATTCCTATTGCTACTCTAACACTCAGTATAGTCTAATACAAGATCCTGCTGCTCTGCACATAACAGGCACAGAAAGAAATTTAAATTCATGGAGCTGACTGCAAACAGAGAACAGAAACAGTGTAGTACAAGTCTGCCTACCAGAACTGTTACAGAGCAGATGAATTCTTTCTCCCAGCACTAAGAAGAGAGAAAAATCAGACACGCCAAATATATACAAAAGCCAATGACCTGTGTCCTGGGGATCCTATGGAGTTAGCTAATACACTGAGAACTTATGGACAAGGAGTTTTACAAATTCACAAGACACCCAAAAAGTGAATAAACAAAAGCAGAAAGTGAGTGTTATTCCCATCAAAATAAAATGAGATGTCTCCTGACATCTCATTTTATTCCTCCCTGATAGGTAAAATCCAGAAGTCATGATAAACAATCTGTCAGGCTTGAAGCAAAATGAAACCATGCACAATCAGAAATGTAGATACTAACCAAGAACACATTGTACCAGACAGACTTAATCACTTTACTTTGGAACAAATTAGAGTAATTAACAAATGAAGGCCTTCATCAGACATCCCTGAATTTAGGTAAAGCAGCCATTAGGCACTTTCTGAGTTGTCCTTGGGAACATAATTGGCCTCAAGACTGATTGGCTTTGAGGGCCATATGCATGCTCAGAGGAATAAGAAGAGAAAAGATGTTCTGATAATGGTTTCATGTACCACAGGGTACAATAATGGCCAATATTTACAGTCCAATTTATAAAGAAAAATGAAAACCTTTAGGCACAAAAAGTCATTTCTCCAAATCCCAACTTGGCCATATTAATAGAAGGTCACCACAAATAAAGCCATAAAAACACCACTGCTACCTAGGGCCAATACTGTGGAGTTGGCCAAGTGTATACTCATGGGCCATTCAATAAAATTTCCTAATATGTCTAATATTTTATATACCCTCTCTCATTTTGTGCTATCTGTCCCTTCTCCATAGCTCAGCAAGTGCCTTATTTGCTTGTCCTGTAATTGGTCGTAGGCAAGTTCCCTAATTTCTCAAATATCCATTTTTCTGTTTTGTTTTTTTTTTAAAGAAAAAAGAAAAGGCTAAATATTCCTAGTTTCTAAGTCTGGAGGCTAGTTGCAAGGGTTAAATAAAAACATGTATGTGGAATCTCTAGTACAGAGTCTGGGAAATATTAGTAGTAGGAGCTCAATTTATAATACTTTTTAAAATTATTTTTTCTTTATTTTTTATTTCAGCATATTACGGAGGTACAAATGTTTGGGTTACATATATTACCTTTGCCCCTCTCTAGTCAGGGCTACTGGAGTGTCCATCCCCCAGACGGTGTGCTTAAAACTGAACTTGAAACAGTAATTGTTCAAGCTTTCATATAAAAACAATTTTGATACAAAATGAACAAGCATAAACAAAGTTAACAGGCCAATCTGGAAGAATTGATCTGTGAATGGAGATCTATAAGCATATATTCTTCTCATAACATTATGAAAGAGAGTATAGAAAATCATTAACCATTGTAAAGTCCAAAGAAATGTCACCAGGACATTCGGATATAAATTTATATGTTTCTGTTTAGAGACAAGGAGAAGAAAAATTGAAGAGAACATTTTATTCTTCTTGTGTATTAAGTCTACTTCTCCCCTATATCTACTGTTACTATTGTTATTCTTTTGTATTTATCAAAATAGAACTATGGAATGCCTCCTCAGAGAGTTAATAGTAAACTGTATTGGAAGCATTTGCAGCTTGCTAATACTTGACCATATTTTCTAAAGTAATAATTTCTGGTCCTTTTTAAAGAACCTTTAGAGGTCCTAATTAAGGCACAAGGAGTTTTGAATCTCCAAACCAGAATTTTACTTGCAGAGATATCTAGAGTGAGGCAGTAGTTATACAATTGCTTTTACTTCCATAAGCACTCAACTGTTTTAAAAACAAAAGAAATACTTTTAATCATAAATAAATCATGCATAACTTGGTTTCATGTCAAGTAAGAATTTCATAAACTAAGCAATTTAAACACATGAGCTGAACACATTGTATGTGTTTGTCTATATGATGACTTTAGTCTTGCACTATATTTACACTCTAAAAACAAGTTCCCATCAATTCAACACACTTTTACGTAAGTGCCTGGGGTAATGGGTAGGGGCTCCACTCTCTCTGCCTTTCATGAAACACACAATTTCCTTGTTGGGAAAAATGGATCAACACGACTCTATATATTCTAGTTTAGGTGACTGAGTGATACCATTAGCTAGGAGAAGAAAGGCAAGAGGGAGAACAAATTTGGAGTGAAAAACATGAGTTTGGTTTTAAACAGGTTGTGTTTGACATGTTTATAGGACACCCAGGTGGAGAATTCTAGTATATAGACAGATGGTCTGGAGATGGAAAAGTTTCAGGGTTGAAGATATAGATTATTGAGTCATATTCATAAGGGACACATTTAAGACCAAGGGAGTGAATCTGGTCACCCAAGAAGAAGTAGAAGGAGATGAGGATGCATTAAGTAATACCCTTAAAAGCGGCAGACAGAAAAATATGACCCATAGAAAAATAATGACAGTTCTAAGCAAATATCACTAACTGAACCTTAATATCTAATTTTGTTTCCCCCGAAACTCTTTTAATACAATAGCATGGGTTTTTTAGAGTCATAAACCCTCAGAGGCAAAGAGAACAAAAGAGGAGACAACAATAATACGATTTGGGAAGCTGGAAAGCAGGTGGTTTCATGATAATTAATTTAACAGCTAGAAGAACTGAAAGCCATTGCCTCTGAAAAATGGGAAATGTCGGGGAGAAATGCACGGGGACTACTGATTTTTGTGACTCTTATAACAAGCCTAGCAGAAATCTAGGAGCCAAAATCTGAATAGATGTAGGTTGAAAAATAAGCTGAAGGTGAAGAATTAGAGACATTAAATATTAACTATGTCTTTAAGAAGTTTGGTTATGAAAGGAATGAGGCAGATGAGGAATAAAGAGGGAAAATAAAGGGTTTAAATTCTCTGTAAAACAGTTGATATTGGAGCACGTTTGCAAGGAGCGAGGAAAGAGGAGAAGAGTTAAAATGAGGTTCGATGATACACAAAAGGAGAAGCAAAAGGATGAATGATTACAGGGACATTGGATGAAGAAGTTGGATAGAATTGTCATCTGATGGCATATTTTAGAGAAATAGAAATTGAAGTCATCTGTTCAGAGTAAGGAGGCCAGAGGTGGGGGCCTGAGAAGAGAAATGAAGGTTTGGAACAGCTGCTGTGGGAAACGGTAGAAGGAGCCAACTACGGATGAGAAAAGGATTAAGGATAAGAGTTGAGGGTCCAGCTGAGGTTGGAAAGCATGCATCTGTAGTGAAGCCAATGAGCATGGATATGCGATTTTCCCCAGATGGGTCTTCAGCAGCCTGGGAACAAGAACAGGCAAAGTGGGCCACTGAACCGAGCCAGGACTGGGCAGGGATTGCCAAAGTTGTGAGATAGAAGGTGAAGGAGTCAAACCAATGGAAAATGCTTGTGAGAGTGTCATTGAAATGGGGTCCAGAAGAGGGAGGAAGGGAGAAACAGGATGTGGCTGTTAGCCTAAGAGATTAAGTAAGAGAGAAGGGAACTGAGGTCAAAATAAAAAAAATTAAAAAAAAAATTGGCCACAACACCATTCCTTGGTGTTTCAGATAAAATTTCAGGTGAATATTGCCTTTATAACCAAACTTCTGAACCCATTTAGCTACATAGGTGCTTATTTTTCAGTAAATGTAGTGTTAATGAGGCTTAAATGACGGCTCTCCACTATGAGCTATTTCACGATGGTGATATTTATTCCAGTTTTCCCATTGTTTTTAAGGTATTGCTCTCAATGAATCTTAGCCATTTCAGCCCGGTGGGGGGAGGGTCTAAGGCACAATGAGGGGAAATATGTATTTAATAATCTCTTTTTGTGTATGGCTCTGCTTCAGAGACTCTTTACTGTAGGGAACACAAAGAACATTTGGAAGCTATCAGTTTTCTGAGGGTCCCAAAGTGCAGCTGGCTCTGAAAACAATCCTGCCTACTCCCTTTTCAGTCCTCCTCTAGAGGGCAGCTGCTTCCCTCATCAGTTTGGAAACACAGCTCCTTGCCCAGATAGTTGTTCACCATTTGTAGGCTCTGATTTTGCAGCACTAGGGAAGTGTGAGCTTTGGGGTGTGTTCATTCACCAGAGAATGCAGAAGCCTTAAGGCCTATCAATTCCCAACCCATACAGGCCTCCTCTAGCGTTCTGGATCATGTCACCAGGGTTTCAAAAGAAACTTTTACTTATACCCACAAAGCTGTGGTAGATTCAGACACGTTTGCATCAGTAATAATTGCCCCTGGCTAGCAAAAAGAGTACGAGTAACTTCTTCAGTTGCCCTTTAGTTATGGAAAAATGTCCCATATGCCCTTCCTCTATTTCTTCATTATTAAATGATTTACTTAAGATAAATATTTTTGTGGGGAAAATATTTCCGATTATTTTAAGATTACCAGCTATGATATATGGCAATACAACCTTTAATCAGCATGCGTTACATTCTCAGGGACAAAAGTTTATGCTCTCAGAAGCTGTAACATACTTAGAGGCCATCATACTGGTTTCCTGCTCCTTACTGTTAGAAAACAGAGACTTATTGGGGCTCCTCAAATAGATTATCTGTGCTACTGCACATTATTTATCAAATGAGAATTTCCACAGAAATTGATACCCTATCATTTCTCTCAACACATCCTTCTTCTATTTTTATGACCAAGTGCATAAAAGTTCTGAATGTCTGTCTGGCTATTCCATTTCCATTGAAACCCCAGTATTAGTCCTCAATAGTGCAACTCAACCATTATTTATCCAATTAGAACATAAAATCCAATGAGAGAGAGCCTTGAAAAGGTAACATCAGTTGTTCATAGAGCAAATGTTGAAGAGCTGTATAAAATAGTAGTTAACATAGTTTTGACTGTAACTCTTCTCTAGTTTAGAATCTGAAGAGCCAATTTTGGTACCAATGTATCAGTTGTGTTGACAGAAAAAGCTTTCAGAGAAAAATTTTTAAGAGTAGTGCAGCTATCATAAAATATATGTCTATTGGCCCTTTTTAAGAATCTGTAACTAAAGGCGCAGAAATATAAAAGTATGACAGTTAATCTACATAAAAGTTGCAATATTTCAAGTTTTATAGATTTAGCCAAAACCAAAACAATCTAGGCCTGCTTAAAATGAAAAAGAAGGCCTTTGGCTCACCTTGGGGCTAAATTATATTTGCTGAAAAAGCTCGTTGAAGATTTAATTAAATGCTCCTTGGGATGCGAAATGGAGTCTGTATGTGCATATGGCTTCAGACTGCTAAGTAGTCCTTGGCTAATTCTAATTTGTATTCATTTTCTAACCTCAATCTCACTTTGCAAAAATGATTGTGCAACCTATGTTCAATGAAGCTTAAATTTAGGACACTTGTTCTCCTTTAGGTTTGAAATGGAAGAAAAACATGTGCTTTTGCCATCCTCTGGAAAATTCTGGCTCTGACTTTAAATGAACTCAGCTCACTAAAACTATCCACAGCAACTTTCATTTCACATTTGACACTTATATCCTGCTACTTCTCTTGGGTAAATGTTTGTGACCTTGGCATCTCTTTTCATACTATATAGCCTTTGATTTATGAGCTTTCATTCCTCAAAGTACAGCACACCAAGAAGAAAAGGGTCTTTCAAAAGTCTCACATATACTGTTTGATGATAGAAGCTCATTCTAAGAAGTGGTCATTAAAAAACAGCCTCTTACCATAAACCAGAATATAATGAGGGTTAAGGATAGGTGGGAGAATCTCCCCAGCTATAATTTTTATAACAGTAAAGAAAGACAGCAACCACTTTTAGATACATATATGCATAGCACAGTTTTTGTCAGGCTGACTTGGCAGCTAAAAAATTAAATAATTCTAATATGTTAGGGGGATTACAAGATCACTATATTACAAAATGTTCATAGGTTAGTTTTGAAGGAACAAGAACAGCTTCTTCTAATGGAACAAGGACATTTATTGCAAAAGAAGCCAAGAAGTCTGTTTTTCAAGAATATTTGCAATAGGAGAAAGTACCCAAAAGACAGCCCTTTTTGTAGAAAGGCTGGAAACCTTTTCTGGGTGATTTAAAATGTTCTCCAATGAACCATGGCCAATTTATGATTAAAAGCAGAAATAAAAACTGAAATAAAACTGCAAAGTGTCCTTTTGGTAGGGTTTTCTTTCTCAGAAATCTATAATAGATTTGATTTATGTCTTATCCAGATCCCACATGCTGATAGGTCACTAAAATTACCTTTAAAAAGGCAATTTATGATTAAGGACCCAGGTATTAACTATAAGGCCACAGTAAACTAGAATACAAAATGACTGCCAGTCCAGTTGGTAGCAGGCCATTTAAATACCTCGAAAGTGGAGAAACCAGTATATATTAACAAAGGGCAACTCACTGCTTAGGCCAAGTAGGTACTCATGTAAATGATATGATTTCAAGAACCCTAGAAAAACCACCCTGACCCGAAATATCTCCCTAGAAGTCTACTTTATGGATTGAAATTTCTACCATGACACTCTCTCTTTGGGATTAAGGATGCTGTTAAAATAGATCTACCCTTAAGAGGTAACATATAAACAAATTAAGGTGGCTTCATTATCCACTCCTTGGCAGAAAGAAGAGCCCTGACAATGATGGGGAAAGATTAAGGTTGTGTATGTATAATTAAAACAGTGGGTAAGAAAAAAGACTGAATTTTTCATTGAGTCCTACTTGGAGGGGAGCCTGAATGCTAAGGACATAGGGGCTAGACAGACTCTATAAAAGGAAAGGTAGAACACATAAACCCCATGATGTGGTGGAAGTAATACTGACCTGGCAGTCAAAACATGTAGTGCTTAGTCCCTTTTCTAGAAATATCCTGTGACCTTGATTAAACACCTCCCTCAGATTCAAATTTCTCCATCTATCAAAAGACGATAGCATAGATGAAATAAGTAATCTCTGAAGTCCTGCTGAGCACTCTTCTAATACGAAGTGGTATTGACAGGATACAGCTGAGGACAGACTAGCTATTATATTTTACTATTTTGCCCAGTCCCAGTATTAACATCTGGGCTCCAAATAACTTTCTGTGAAGACATTATGGAAATGGTAAGAAGCAACATGGATTTCCCTTTAAAAGAACTCATGTCAGCCGGGCGCGGTGGCTCACGCCTGTAATCCTAGCACTCTGGGAGGCCGAGGCGGGCGGATTGTTTGAGTTCAGGAGTTCAAGACCAGCCTGAGCAAGAGCGAGACCCCGTCTCTACCAAAAATAGAAATAAATTACTTGGCCAACTAAAATATATAAAAAAGATTAGCCGGGCATGGTGGCTCATGCCTGTAGTCCCAGCTACTCGGGAGGCTGAGGCAGGAGGATCGCTTGAGTCCAGGAGTTTGAGGTTGCTGTGAGCTAGGCTGACACCACGGCACTCTAGGCCGGGCAACAGAGTGAGACTCTGTCTCAAATAAATAAATAAATAAAATAATAAAAAAAAGAACCCATGTCAATGAGTAATAACATTCCCTGTCAAAAAAAATGTTCTTTTTCTCCTCTTACTCCTCCTACTCTGTCATTTTTTTGATTGTTAAAACCAACTGGCTGCCTTGAACAACTTCTGTGTCAGTTCTCCATCTGACACAACAAATTCATAACACATTTTTTCTATCTTCATTTTGCCACATTTCATTTACTGAAGACCCAAAGCTTACCAAACCAAATTCCCCTTTTATTGTCCTAGCTGGCCTTTCAAATATGTGTTGTAACAAAACAATTAAAACATGGAAGTGATTATAAGGGTGATACACCAAATGGAAAGATAGGAAACATTCAGAGGCTAGTACAGTTATTCTCCTCGCCAGTATGGGATTGCCCTCTCTGATTACATCTCAAGAATATTGCACAATCCATGTTGAAAATGCCCTAAATGATGTTGTCACATTCCCTTAGAGACCATTCCTCAGTCTAAAAAAATTTCACTGACAGGAAATATTTAACTGATTCTAAGTCAAAACTTGCTTCTAACTTTTACCCCCATGCTTTCTCATTAAACATTAGATAATAGTGAAAAGGAAGCCCCCCATCACCTTCTTTTCAACAATTTCTACAGTTCCAAGTTGTCAAAACACCACAGTTAAGTCCACTTTCTTTCGTCTGAATTCTTTCAGCTCTTTAACCTAAGCTTATTTTGACCAACTTGTTTTGTTTAAATTTGCTTGAGCCTATTATCATTGGAAAATATGACATTTCTGCGTTCATCCACTGTCATTAGTAGGTGACTAGTTCCTTTTGGCAACGGTAACTTGGTTTCAGCAAAGGTGTTACCTCAGGTCAAACTGCTGACTACTGTATTCTAGTTGCCCAATGTGCATAGGAAAGGCATCCATAGTGCTCTCCTTATTAGATTAGAGATCTGATGTTTTGGATAAGACACATCCTGAAAAATTGTTCCTTGAGATCTTAATGTCTATGTAACACAATAGCACCTTTGGCCTATTGGAAATCTTGACTCTAATTGCTCATTTTGGTGTGGTAATGTCTGCCGAACAAACTGGGAATTTGTTTTGGAAGTGTTATTTGTGTGAAGCACAAAACATTTAAAAATGGCCCTTTCTAGTAAATGTAGACTTTATGAGAAAATCACCAAGGAATCTGGCTGTGTTTGATGAAATGACTCTCCTGGAATATTATGGAAATAATAAATTTGAAACAAAAGAAGTAGGGGAGTTCTGGGGTTCCCCAAGGGCTCCAGGGCTCATCCAAAAACATATGCCAGCTATGTTCAGATCATTATGAGTTACATAAGGATAAATATGCATGGTTTCTGCCTTCATGGAGCTTAACAAAGATAAATTATTTGTCCTGAAAATCAGTCGGAATATGGTAAATGTCATTAAAAGGACAAAATAAATTGCTAAAAGGGTTCAGAGAATGGAGATCACTTCCAGCTACAGGAATCTGCAATACCTGACTCACTAACAAAAAATTAAATATTTGTTGACTGAATGAAAGAATGGGTGAGTGAATGATTGGAGGTGGTGGATAAAGCAGCTGCTTAAGCTGAAGAATGTAAAGAATTCAGATAGACAGAAATGGGGATGGTACTTTCCAAAGAAAGAAAAAGCCATGAGCAAAGGTGGGAAAGCCTAGGGATAAACAAGGAGTTGAGTGGTCCAATTGGGCTGGGGGGTAAGGTTCCTCAAGAGAAATTTGGGATCATACTGTGGATAGATTAAAATGAAAGAGCAAATTCTTGAAGTTGTATTTTCACATCAACAATTTCCTATCTGGCACATATGCCCAGTCTTGTTTACTGTCTACAACACTTCCACCTGCCTGAATCTTTCTCAGAAATATGTGGTCCTCAGCTCCCACTCCAAAGCAGGGTAATCATCAAAAAGAAGTTCATGCCTTCACCCTCAACTTTTGATACCTGATACATATCCCCATCACTAGGGTTCACTATGATGCACCTTGACCTTGATTACGGCCCTGTTATAATGACTGAAAATGATCAGTTCCTGTTATAGCAGGCTTG
The DNA here is from genome assembly GCA_963573855.1 of Lepilemur septentrionalis. NCBI lineage: Eukaryota > Metazoa > Chordata > Mammalia > Primates > Lepilemuridae > Lepilemur > Lepilemur septentrionalis. The sequence goes on from CAUYMX010007738.1 coordinate 29,825, forward strand.
ACTCTTATAATAATCTTAAAAATTGACCACTCTAGCACTCATTTTTCTTCACATATGATGCCTTTCTCAGCCCTTTCTGCAAAGTCAAACCATGAATTTCTATCTTCGTAGAAGTTAAATATAGTCTAGGAAATAAGGGGTGGCTCCTAACCCTTCATGTTCCGCTTATTTCATTGAAATTAATGTTATCTATCCATCAATGAATCAAGCAAGGGAAGCCAAGGGAAGACACAGCATTGATTTCACGTGCTGTACACAAATTACATTCACAGAAACAGAGCATTCTATATGTCCAGGGAATTTTTATGCCTCAGTGCTTCAGGGACATGATTATTTCATTTCTGAGATTTCCACAAGTGAGTTTTCAGGACTTTCAATTTCCCACTGTGAGCCAGGCATGGTGGCTCACGCCTGTAATCCCAGCACTTTGGGAAGCCAAGGGAGGAGGATCACTTGAGGCCAGGAGTTCGAGGCCAACCTGAGCAACATATTGAGATCCCATTTCCACAAAACAATTAAAAAAAAAATTAGCCAGGCATGATAATGCATGCCTGTAATCCTAGCTACTTGAAAGGCTGAGCTAGGAGGACTGCTTGAGCTGGGGAGTTGGAGGCTGCATTGAGCTATGATCATGCCACTGCACTCCACCCTGGATAACAGAGCTATACCCTGTCTCCTAAAAAAAAAAAAAAAAAAAAAAATTGCCACTGTGTTCCACAACTCTAAGACATCTTTCCAAACTAAGATAATATGCAGAATGCTTAATTGCAATTATTTTGGAAATCTCACATTTTGTAACCGTAACTATCCTAGGTATCAAAAATGATTGAATGATATAATAAGGCCCAAACATCTGCTAATTTCGGCAAAGTTCCTTTAAAGGTTAAGTGATCTGATTCTGTTTACTAGATTTCATAATCCCAAACTACAAACTCCTGAAGGACATGATGCAAGCCTTACCATTTTCTGCATCTCCAGTACATAACACATAGTAGCTGCACAGAAATATATTGCTACTAGTCAATGGTGCTTAGGAAAGGAGATAACCATTTGCAAAAATATACCCATGGAATGTGTTCGATTATCCTCTTCCATTCTGTTCCATCCTTAGTTCGTCAGTGTACATGACTTTGCCCTTAATTTAGGGACATTGTGTAAACTGGAAAAAGGTGTTTCTTCCTCAAAGAAAAATAAATAAGCAAGTCAATATATTATTGCAAAACCTGAACGACCATACATGGTTGCCCTATGTTCCCTGATTGAGTGCACAAATGCAACCATACTCTTGCCAGCTCACACACACTTGGATATATGCTAAGACTCAAATTCCATAAGAAGTGCTCAAGTTTTGAGTCCCTCTCCATAATCCACAGATAAGGTGACTGCATCAGGTTTGGAATCTTTCTGGGAGGTTAGAATCAGATTCTGAGAGTGGTAAGCAAGAGAAAAAAGCACCCTCGGGGATACAGCTAAAGTGCAGCAGGGACAAGGGGCAGCTTCACACATGTATATTTGTCAGTGAATGTGTGTGAGCTCTCTCAAGTGTATAAACAGCTCTATGTGTCACTGTGGGTTTACATAGGCTGGTGCTCTCCTCTACTGCTCTAGAATCTGGTTGGGAGATTTCAAATCTCTATGTCCCTGCCCCCCTTCTCAAATAAGTTATTATCTGATTATAATGTGAAAAGTGCCCCTTTAGGTTGAAACATCTTTGGGTACTGAACAACCTCAATACTCATACATAGCAACCCTATCCTCATCCCTGAGATTTTATATAACCTTTGTGCTATCAATTATATTGAGGGAAATATGACCATCTGGTAGTCCTTTTGTTATTGCTGTTACCGCCTTTGAGTAGTAGGGGTTGGGATGGAGTTCTGCCTTGTTCAACCTGCCTCTCTAGAACAACTGCAACTGATGCAGCCAGCCCTGTGCTATTTGGTGATTGACACGCTCCAGGGCAATTTCACTGGGCATTACAAAATGTCTGTTTACCAGAGGGAGATGGTACTCCTCCTCATTATTCACAGGTTATTAAGATTAGCCTGAAACCTTGGCTTCAGGCTAACTCATTTTCTTGAACAGCTTCCTGTAATAATTCTTTTCTTCCATCTAAATGTAGTAAGTTTTAGGTAAGTCAATCATAAACAGAGCCACCTGTTTATTTTGTAAAGAATAGTACTTCTCTCTTACCAGATGTAATTAACGCCTTCTCAGAAGCTAATGCATTCGGCTTCAATTTTGCAATTTGGGTGAGTTAACCCATTTCTGTCTTTGAATTGGTGTATTTAGACCACTTACATAAAATGCAATATTGGTAAGTTATGTCTTAAGTCTATCATTTATATTTCACTGCTTTCTCTGCTTTCAAAGTCTCTCTTTTATTTTTCCTGACTTCCTGTGGGTTACTTTAACGTTCTTTAAAGTCTATTTTGATTCATTTTGAATGTATCTCTTTTATAGTTATTTTAGTTGTTGTTTTAGATATTACATTATATGTGCATAACAACAATCTACTCATGTCATCATTTTATTAGTTCAAGTGAAGTATATAAACCATCCATACCTCCCTTTATGTTTCCCTACCCTCTGCTGTTCACAATATAATTGTCTCAAATATTTTCTCTACCTACATTTAGCACCGTATCAGACAATGTTATAACCACATCAGACAGATGGCTACCTTTAATTCTCAAACATAATTTACAGAACTCAAGAGGAAAATAAAATCCTATTGTATTACCCATATTTGTGTTTACCCTGTTCTTTTTTCCTTCCAGATATTCTAAAGTTCTTTCTTTTATCATTTCCTCCTTTCTGTTTAGAGAACTTCCTATAGCCATTCTTCTGGAGTAGGTCTGCTGGTAACAAACTCTCTTACTTTTTCTTCATCTTAGAGTGTCTTGATGTCCCTCCTCTTCATTCCTGAAGGATACTGTAGCTGGCTACAGGATTGTGGGTTGAGTTTTTTTTTTTTCTTTTAACACTAGAAAAATATTGTACCACTTCTTTTGACTTTAATAGTTTCTGATGAGAAATTCATCATTCAAACTGTTTTTCTCCTATATGGTAAAATATTATCTTTTCCCTGGCTGCTTTCAAGATTTTTTCTTTGTTTTTAGTTTTTACAATTTTAATTACGATGTGTCTTAGCATGTATTTCTTTGGGTTGTCCTGTTTGGGATTTGCTCAACTTCCTGAATATGTGGGTTTATATCCTCCAAATTTGGGAACTTTTCAGCCACTATTTCTTTGAATACTCTTTCATCCCTACTTTCTCCTCTCCTCTCCCTCTATAACTCTAAGGATACTAATGCTGGATATTGTTATTATTCCACAGATCCCCCTGAGCTATGTTAGTTTCTTATTCTTTTTTTTTCCAGTCTGTTTTTTCTCTGTTATTCAGCTTGGGTAATTTCTATTGTCCTATCCTATAGTTTACTGATTTTTTTTCTTCTGACTCCTCCATTCTGGTCTCAACTTCATTCACTGAGGTTTTTATTTTGGTTACAACATTTTTCAGTTCTAAAATTTCCATTTGATTCTTCTTTATGTCTTTTATTTCTTTGCTGAGACTTTCTATTTTTTCATTTGTTTCAAGTTTACTTATAACTGCTCATTGAAGCATTTTTATCAAAACTGCTTTAGAGTTTTTGTCTGATAATTTCAAAATCTCTTTCATCTCAATGTTGGCATCTATGGATTATATTTTTCATTCATTTTGAAATCTTACTGGTTCTTCATATTGGCAAGTGATTGAGAACTAGAAATTTTTGTGTTTTTTATGAGACTTTGGATCTTACTTATATCTACTTTAGCTGGTTTCCTCTGAGTCCACTGTGGCCAGGGAAGTGACACATCTCATTGCTGCCAGGTGGAGGTAGAAGTCCAGGTTTCCCACTTGGTCTTCATTGACACCTGATGCATGTGGGGAAGAGTGGCTCCTCTTAACTGCCAAGGAGGGTGGAAGTTCTCCCTCTGTATGTAGTCTCCACTGATGCCACAATAGAGGTAAGCCTTACTACTGCCGGGCAACGGCGAAAGTACTGACTCTCCACTAGGCCTCACCTGACATCACCCCAGCAGGGAGGCAGAGCAGGACCTTGTGCTGCCTGGTGGACATGGAAGTCCAGACTTCCCAAGTAGTCTCCACTGATACTGCTGAGGGAGAAACTTCTTATCAGCCAGTGGGGATAAATGTCTTGTCTCCCTACTTGGTCTTCTCTAACTCCAAAGGTATTGAGGCACCTCATTACAGACTCACAAGCCTGTAAGTCTAGGCACCCCCTTAGATGATGTGGGTAGAACCATAGTTTTTTTCTGTAGTGTTGGCTGGAGTAGAGGGATTATTGCCTCAAAATTGTCTGCCTTTTTAAAATGCCCCCCTTTCTTGTCCTTTGGCTAAAGACAGCAGGTTTTTATTTGGGCTTTATTTTGAGTGTGCCTATTGGCATTCCCAGATCACCTGCTTCTCCAAGTCTGGGATATATGAAGCCAAAATAAAATGCAGGGAACTACCACTATGTAGTTCCTCAAGTCCTAAGGTCCCTAGCTGAGCTGCCATCTTTTTTCCTCCTTTCAGAGTTTTCTTATGTTTGTTTTATATATAAAGTCCAGGGCTCTTATCTGCAAGAGAAATAGGGAAAAGTACATTTATTTCATCTTCCTGGAAGAACATATGATTTTTCAAAATAGGAGACTCAGGGAAAGTACTAAACCAAAATCTCTAATTTGATGTTTGTGTTTTTCATTGTTTTTATTTTGTTTTACTGAGAAGTTTTTATAATGGAAAGTAGTATTTTGATGGTGTGATAATTTAGCATATTTCTTAATACTTATCCACATGGCCTTTATGTCATAAGTTTCTAAATAAATTAAATTACAATTTTGACCAATTTCACCTCAAATGTTTAATTGCTTCAAAAAATTTACTCATGTAAGTAGAATATTATAAACTGTAGAAAATATAAAAATGTGTTTTCACAGGGTATATTTTGTAGTAAACTAAACTAAGCCTAATTTTTCATGACCTCTTTTTGATGCCATGGTGACAAAGGCATGTGGTAAGTATGTTAAAAAAAATGCAATGGGTCTGACTTTCTTCACTATTTCTCATTAATCTTTTCTATGTATATCACATATCTTTTCATTCAACTGTTGTTCATAATCAGGAAATGTTTGATATTCATTCTTGATTATGGGCAACAGTATTGACTTTCAAAATGCTGTTTAACTTTCCTTGTCTTTCATAATGAACATATGGCTTTGCTTAGGACAAGTTGGAGTTTCACAGTGAGTATGTCTTGAATGTGTATGGGACATGTCTGGTATCTGCCAAGGTAACTAATTTCTGCTGCCCACAGTCATTCGTTTTTCTGTGTACATATAATCCAGCTGCTGTTTTCCAGCTTTTAGTGATGGTTCTGTGAATGAAATTACCCCTTGTTTAAGTAGACGTTTTGTCCATTGACATAGAAATGGGGTGAGAAGTCAGCTCCATCACCTCATAGATTAAATATTCCTTTACAGTTAAGGAGTTTGGCTAGCATTTCCCAACATCTGTGTTACAAATTACATATCAGAACCCTGTGGAGCATGAATCTCCAACAACGAGATGTTCAACTACAACTCTAAGCAGGTTAGCTACGCTATGTAACACTTTTGGATGTTTTCTGGGAATCCAGAAATGTGAAGGAAAATATACACACACATACAAGTATTTTACTAGGAAGTGTTATGGTTAGTAGTACCCTAGTTTTCCCCTGAATACCTACTTTGCACACCCAAATGATACGATCTTCAATGAAATAAAAAGTAGTTTGTCCCCACAAGAACATCAGAGACCTCTGACCACACTAAGATTCATACAAGATTCATTAAAACCTTTCACAAGGAAAATGGCTCTATAGAGCAGAGAGTGCTTGTAATTAGCCTAAAGACCATTTCATTAAGACAAAAGATTCCACTGACCATCTGCAATACTCTCTTTCTAAAAGAAATATCTTCCCAGTACTCATGCATTGACACTTGTCAAGTTTGGAAAATCCCTCTTGTAATGATTTTCTGTTTTATAATATTTAAATCTCTGAAGGGAATTTTTTTCTTTTTGCCATTAAATGCTTACAAAATAGCTAACAAATACCTCTTAAGAATTAATGGGAAGATTCCTCTGATTTCTGACAAAACAATGATGTAGTTCATAAATCTGATTCAACTGCCTAGGTCAATTAATAATCCATAACAGAAATAGAAGTACAACTACTTTCATGTTTTAAGCACAAATACTATAAGAGGCTGGCCCAAAGACTCCCGCTATAAAATAACTGATAAGGCAGAGAGATCAGCAATGGTGTCCTACTACCCTGGAGACAGTGAATGATAACAATGCTAGATAAGCCAAGTAAGCAGAGGAGCATATGAAGAGGGAGAAATTCAGTGGCCTAAAGTTGTTGGAATTCAGGACAAAGAAAGGCATGAAAACATGAAAGGAGCTTGAAATTTCTACAGAGCAAAGCGATAGAACAAATAAGAACATGCCTGGGGTTTGGTAGTAGGAGATGAGGGCAGAATATAGGAATATGTACCTCTAAGGGGCTTCTGAGCTATAATCTTACTGTCCTTCATTCTTACTTTCCTCCAGTGCCTACATAAACAATTTGAAACAGAAGTGTGGAAAATAATATAAATAATTGCTATCACTAATATAATGCATACTATTTGCCCAGCACTTTTCTAAGCATTTCAATTTATTTTCTCACTTAATTCCTGTAACAGCCATATTAGGTAGGAACTATTATTATCTCTATTTCACAGAAGAGGAAACTGAGATATAGAGAGGCTGAGTAATTTGTACAAAGTCACACAGTAAGTAAATGATGGAACTAAGAATCCAGTCTAGACAGTCTGACTGCAGAGTTTCTCCTCTATGTTCATCTAGCCAAGTGAGGAGCTCTGCTCTGCTTTCTAAAAGGAACATATTGGAAAAGTCCAAACAAAGCTTAAGAAGTTGGGACTAAAAATCAGAAATAAGACAAAATACAAACGAAAGGAAAAGAGCACATACCAGTTCGAAACAGTCTTTTGTATACACAGAATAAGCAAGCTGCCAATGCCCACAGGGAGGGGGGGGAAAGGAAAAAAAATCCTCCCCCAATAGAAATTGTATCATTACCAAATTATTCTCTTGGCTTAAAGCTTAGATCTCTGAGAAAATGTAAATCCATCCTAGAAGAGATAACTCAGAAAGATTTTCCCCTTAGTTACATCTCAACACATGTCCACTTATTATATTCTTTACAAAAAGTTCATCTTGATAGTGGAACAACAGAATGTGGAGGGTATGAGATCACCGTAGACCTGAAAGTGAAGGCGAAACTGAGCTCCAACTGCATTGCTTTTACAAGTTGGCCATGGGCCCAGCCTGGAAAAAGTGAAGAGATAGAACCCGGTGCACTACAGTTCAGCCGTGAACATCAATCTTTGTTAAAGTGGAAATTTTTGGCAATGAATAAAATAATATGAAGCTAATGAGGGATCTTGAGAGAGATTCAGACATATGCTAGGTCAATTGACTTTATAACAGGAGGTATAAAGTCTCACCTACAGCTGCCCCAAAACCCAAGAGGAAGGGAAATAAATCCATAGCTATAAAGAGAGGGGAGTGATGGCAAGATGTGTAACCAGATTGCAAGTGTTGTAGAGGAATGTTTTCTACATTATTCTATCCTTTATCTTTCTCCTAGCAAGAAAAAATATAGGCCTATATGTGTAAAAAAGGAAAAATTCAGGGTAACTGCCCAGTTATTTGCTTATTCCCCAAAATCCAAGCCAGCAGTGTTGCAGGAAGGATATCCTATCCTCTTTTGTATCAACATCCTTAGTTTAGCACATGAATAGTTACTACAGCTGGAAGACATTAGTGTTGTCCAAGTCAACAATCTTCCATAAGCCAGAAAGAAAAGAATTTTCAGTGTTGTGACATGAAAATTAGAGTCTTAAATCCTGCTTAGAATTAAAGTGACTTATGATAAGAGGAAATGAGAAGGAAAAAATGTTGAAGTGTTATAACAAGGGCACAATCATGGTTGGACCATTTTGGAAACAGAACCAAGCAGAGAACACATTTCAGATTGATAGGTAATATATGCTGCAAAGGAATGTTGGAAAGGCTAATGAGTTTTACATCAGACCTAAAAGTTTGGTTTTGTTTGGAGAGTATATGTGTCATTAGGTCTTCACTTCATTGCTGCCTGCTTTTCTGCTCAGATGCTGACATGCAACAGTGCATGGGCAATTACTCTAACCAGGGCAAGCCCTCTGCTAGATTGTGGAAGTCAGCCAAGTTTTATGTTAGCACTCCTGATTTTCTTCTCCGGGTTCTTTTTATTCCTTTTCACTCTCCCCTATTTTTGCTTCCTTCGCCCCTACCATGGCTGATACTTTTTCTTGTGAAGCTCTACATGTTAAATGCATTTCTTCATTCGAGAGTTAGTCATTACCTTCAAGGAAAACCGCAGTACCAGGTACTGGGGAGAGTGAAATAATCCAGACCTAGATCTTACTGTTAAAGAGATTATAATCAATGGCAACTGCATTTCCCTGCATCTGTCTCTAAAATGTTAACACATATGTAACTATTTCCAGAGGAAAACAAGAAACCATAAATAGGAAGTCCTGTATCTTCTTCAAATGTTCAGTTCACAAATAATTCTCTTTGACAATACTATATTAAGACCTGAAATCAATATCATCTTAACTAGCCATGTTTCTTTATTCATTCTCTAAGAAAAACAAGTTGGAGCTGGTGCTTATAAATTTTATGAATAACTCACCAAACACAGAAACTTAAACAGAACTTTTTAAAAATAAAAACCTTTAAATGGATATACTGGAGCTGAGTAGTGGTATGGTCATCCACACTAATGAGTGATTAAAAAGCAGATGGCAATTGACATTATGGTATAATTTCAATATTTCATCTGAATCACTGTAGAAAAGGGAAATCTAACAAGTCAAATTTAGCTGTTCTGTTCTTTGTACATCTCATTACAGATGGAAAAGCAGAAAGGTAAAATTAAGCACTTGAATTTTATGCTTTTTCACACCCTGTTCAAACATTTGTTCAGTATGATTCAGTATGATTACTGAATAATGTGGAATGATGATTAATTACTTTCTACAGACTAGAAAAATCACTTCAGAGAAGCACAGCTCTGCTCAGAGTAAGTTTGGGAATTTTAAACACATTTCCCTTTCAATAGGAAATGGTAAAATAAAACATAAAATTTATATGCCATGAAATCATTCAGCAAAAATTTATTGAGCACATACTGTGCGCCAAGTGTGGAGTTACATTGACTTTCAAACAAGGACACAAGGAGTGCTTCACATGCAGATCTTTTTGCCAATGTTTCACTGCACTTTTGTTGAGGGAATAGCAAAGCACCTCTGCTGTCTCAGCACTCAGCTTGCACCCCCTCCTGTTCATTTTCCTCATTCTTCCTTAAATTATAGTGATTCATGAGTATTTCACTGTACTGTGGTGGAAAAATTAAAAAATGTCAGCCACATCAGTATCAAAGACCTAATAATAATACCAAAACTAGCTCACATTTATTGAGCACTGTGATAAGTGCTTTATGTGCATTTATCCAATTTAATCCTACAAAACCCCTATGGGGAAGGCCCTGTTATTATTCCATTTGGCAGATGAAGACACAAAGTTAGAGAATGGATAAGTAACAGTAACAGTAACAATGTCTGAGCCAGGATTTGAACTTAGACAATCTGGCTAGGGGGCCTGTACTTGTAATTGCTTCAAAATAGAAAAATAAATTATATCAGGGTTAAAAAGAATAATGAAAATTATCTACTCTCTTTCCTCTCTTATCTCCAGATCAGGGGGATTCCTCTAAAATGCTACCTCCTGCACTCACTCAGTTCCAGCAGTAAGTCATCATTTTCTTTTCTTATTTTCCACTGTCCTATGTAGGGACCTCTCTTAAGGCACTTTTTATTTTCAATCTAGAATATAGGGTTCCATGGAAATAGGAGCCAATATCTCATATATCTGCTTTATTTATTTTCTACCTCAGCCACAGCCTATATTAGCACAGTGCCTTGAATATAATATTTGTTCATTACTAAACACCTATTGAATGAATGTGTATGATAAAATGGGATAATATAAAAATTTCTCAGGAACTCAATCTCTCTCCAGACCGTACACCTCTTTGCATCCCTCACAATGTCGTGCACACAGTAGGAACTTAATATTTCTTGAAACTGTTGAAGCGTCTAAATTCCTGTACCCAAATGAGCACTTGCTCAGAAGTGGAAAAGCATATTGGCTATTCTGTAAAATTTCTTTGAAAGCCATCTCCATGTAGAGTCAACAATAGGCAGGGGTCAGGATCATGAAACAATGAAATCTGGAACTAGATTCCTCATCCTAATATTCTCCCTATCTCCCAATATGACAAAACTTTAACAATAACAACAATAAGTCGAGTATTTTCTAAATTATAAATGTTCTAAAACTAATTTGTGTGAATAGCTGTACAACTTGGTAAATTTACTAATAATCATTTAATTGTACACTTAAAAAAGATTAATTGCATGGTATGTAAATTATACTTCAATAAAGTTTTTTTTTCAAAGTAAAAAAATACATAAATAAAAAAAAGAGCTGAAATTAAATTAAATTAAATACAAGTGAAGTAGAAGAAAGAAAAGAACAAATAGTATAAAATCATGAGACACAGGCCAGGTGCGGTGGCTCACACCTGTAACCCTAGCACTCTGGAAGGCCAGGCGTGCAGATCCTTTGAGCTCAGAAGTTTGAGACCAGCCTGAGCAAGAGTGAGACCCCCTCTCTACTAAAAATAGAAAAAATTATCTGGGCATGGTGGTGCATGCCTGTAGTTCCAGCTACTTGGGAGTCTGAGGCAGAATGATTGCTTAAGCTCAGGAGTTTGAGGTTGCTGTGAGCTAGGCTGACGCTATGGCACTCTAGCCCCGGAAACAGTGTGATAATCTTTCTCAAAATAAAAAAAAAAAAAAAAAAAAAAAGGAAAAAAAAAGGAAAATCATGAGACACAGTTAATAGAGAGGATCACCAAAACTAAAGATATTTCCATTGAAAACACTTAATAAAATTGAAAAAGGCTATGTAAGAAAGAACCACAGAAGGCACAAAATTTTATTCCTAGATTAAATGTGATAATACCTTATGATTTTTACAGATATCAAACAAATACTAAAACTATGTTATAAATACAATTTAATATCCATGTGAAATAAAAAATTCCTAAAATATGCAAATTATGAAAATGTGATAACACAACGGAAACCTGTGTAAACCCTACATGTATTAAACAAATTGAGTTTGTTATACAAACATCCCTATCAATATATTCTACAAACTCAGATGGCATCACTAATGAATAAGAAACAGTATTCGACACACAGGCTTCCAGGTTATCAATAATGGAATGTGTCCCAGTGGGGCCTTGACAGCAAGGCCTCTCAAGTATGTAGCAATGAATCAAAACATAATAAAATTTCCTTGTGAACATGAATGGAGAAACAAATCTAACTCTAATGTAATATATTCACTGAATTTTTTTGAAGGGCCAATATAGAATGACCAGTAAATCAGAAACGCAAGACTGGTTTAACATCTAAAAGAATAAAAGTAGTTCAGTTTATAAACATTATATAGAGAAAAAATATATCATTTCAACTGATGCAAGTGTATCAAAAATGTAACATTGATTCAAAGGAAAATGTATTAGAAATATGGGCATATTATAAAACTGCTTGAATATGACAAAGCATTGATAAAAAACTTCATAAATATGAATGAAATGTTGAAATTTTCTTACCAAAAAAGTGAAAGTAATACATATGATGTACATATAACCATTATCATACCTTCTCTTTATCATTGGAAATAAAAATGTAGACAGTGAAAATAAATTTAAAAAAATTTATGGCACCTGGAAAACATATTAAATAAAACTGTGATCTTTACAGATAAAATAGTTATATATATAAAAAGTCCAGAAAACCTACACTTGAACTGGTAGAAATAATACATAAATTCAATGAAATAACTGGGTATAAAATCAATATACACACCTCAATTGTATTTCTATTTACAGCAACAAAATAACTAAAGGAAATTTTAAAATGAGGATGCTACTTACAAAAGCATAAGTGTGAAATATTTTTATTTCTGTATGACTTCAAAGGAAAAAAATACAAAATATGACAGAAATTAAAGAAAACCTAATGAATTGCTGGACATACCATGATATTGATTGGAAAAGTCAACTTTATATAGAGGTCCAATGTTTATGACTTTAGAGATTAATGCAGTCCCAAATATAATCCCAGGAAAATTATTTTCAAATAGCTTTTATTGAGTTGTCATGCAGATAGCATGAATTTCATCCATTTAAAGTGTATGAATCAGTAGATTTTAGTATATTCACAGAGTTACAACTAAAACCACTTCTGAAATTTAGAAAATTTTCATCATCCCAAACAGAAAAAATGTAGCAATTAGTCGTCACTTCCTATTCTAACCTCCCCTTAGCCTTTGACAACCCTATTCCACTTTCTGTCTATAAGGGTTTCCCTATCCTTGATATTTCACATAAACAGATTCACATAACATTCAAATTTTAGAAAGGTCAAATGCCATAAACACAAAGTTGAGCAAAAAGAGCCAGACACAAAAGCAATGACATCCTGTTCTTTGTGGTGTATGTATTATACTACAAATATTATTTTTGAAAATATTTTTATTACTAAAACAAATTACAATTCATTTTGACTTACACAATCATAATATTATTTCCGTTGCACAAAATATAAAATTACATGACCAACTCCAAACTCAGACAATTTACTTCTAAAGCTTGTGCTTACAATGATGTCTGTTTGAAGAGTCACATCCATCTGATCGAAGTCTATCTGAGTGTAGAATAGCACAGTTACGTTTACCATGTGCTGTTTCTGCTATTCTGTAATGGAGAAAAATCCATATGTCTATTATATATTATGGGGACAATCAATGAAACAAAAGTATTTTCCATGTACTTTAAGAAAATAATTTTTGAAAACAGTTAATGACATTTTACTCTAATATTAGTAAGAGTTAGTTATTATGAAAACTCAACACAGTAGTCCCACATATCTATATGGGATGTGTTTCAAGACGACCAGCGGATGCCTGAAACCACCTATTTTACAGAACCCTGTTGTAGACTGTTTATTCTATACATACACACCTGTGATAGCATTTAATTTATAAAATAGGCACAAGAAAGGATTAACAACAACTAATAATACAAAAGAGTAAGTATAAAAATATTCCAACAAAACTATTCCAGCAAAATTAGACTATTCCAATATGTCCAATAAGACATACTGGAATGCAAGCACTATGATACTGTGACAATTGATCTGATCACCAGGGGGCTACTAAGTGACTAAACGGTGCATCACCGCTATGGTGTGAATCTGCTGGACAATTAGATGATTAACATCCCAGGCAAGACAAAGTTGGACAATGTGAAATTTCATTACACTGCTCAGAACACTGAGCAATTTAAAGTTTGTAAAGTGTTTTTTTCTGGAATTTTCATTTCAAAATTTTGGGCCATGGCTGACTGTAGTTACCTCAAACAACAAAAAGTGAAACAAGCAATAAAGGAGGGACTACTGTGGTCCATTCTTTAATATTTATATTGACATTTCACTAACTTCCAACGTATATTTCATGTCTATAATTCAACTTAAACTTACTCATATTATTATTCTGAATTTATCCCTTTTATATTTTTCTACTATATCGCCCCATTCAAAAAAACTTACTGAAGTTTGAAAGTTGAGCCATGTAATGACACCCATGGGTGATCACTGCTGTTACGAAAGACTCCAATCCATGACTGATGTAGCAGGGAGCCCAGAAATATCTACAGGAATATAAACATTTCACATTTAAATAATTATGAAACACTTGACAAATTTTTAAAAGTATAAGTAGCATGTTCTTTCACTCGATCTGTAATTGTCAAAAAACAATGACTATTTTAAGCAATATATTAAAGTTGAAAACTACTTTTTATATTAGCAAAGACTTTCACAAGTTTTGTAATTTTTGCTTAAAATGAACTCTTAAACATTTATATCTAGTATTTTCATTCTTGTTCTTACATAATTAGGAAAATTATGATCCATGTAATTTAATATTTACACATGTTAGCAAACAAAAAGCGGATGAATTTAAATAAATTTCTAGAAACTGCACATACATTTCTCCTGGTGCTAATATCAAATCAATGTATATTTCCACTTCATGTTTCAGAGTTTGGAGTTTGGAATGGAATTAAAAAAGCTGCCATGTAAGCCAAGAATAATGGTTTTCTGGGCACCACACTATTTAAGCCCCCACTTTTTTCTGTTTTGGTATTTGTGAAACATCAGTGGTCCAGTAAAAGTGCTAGTACTTATTAAATACAACCTCGGATTCCTGAACCTATGAAAGACAAGCAAAAGAGACCCGGAAAGGTAGAAAGAGAATTGTGGAATGGTTTAGGACCCCAGGATCAAGGCATCTTAAGTTCCCACCCAACAGAAGAAGGTAACCTAGGCCTCCTGGTTCCAGAACCTACCCTGGTAATGAGAGGTGCCTCAGCTAAGCTCCTTTCCCCTCTGTATCAAGAGGGAGTCCTGCCAGCAACAGCAGCAAGGCTGGCACCATGGCAAGGGGGATCTGTCAGCAGACCTGCTAATAGTAAGTAGCCAGAGGAAGTGCTTCTGTCCCCCACAAAGAGACACCAGAGTCGGTGTGGCTGAGGGGACCAGCAAAGGGATCCCATAACCACAAGTGCTCCATCCCAGAAGCTTCTGTGTCCCTGAGAGCATAAGACTCATGTCGCCCATCCAGAGACACCAGATAGAATAGAGTTTAAAATGTTATACATACGTAATACAGTCGTGAAAATTATCAAACTACAGCTAACTGCATTCATATGAATAAACTGTAAAAATATTGCATGAGAGTGAAAGGAGACAGACATAAGAATGCGTAATGTATGATTCCATTTATGTAAATTCTAAAACAGGCAAAGCCTTATTTATATATTAGATGTCAGGGCAGTGGTTTGGGGAAGGGGAAAGAGAAGTGATCAGGGCATACACACAGGTGAGGCCATTGGCGTTGGAGACTTCTAATTCACGATCTGTCTTGTATTACATGAGTCCATTCACTGCATGATCAATCTGCACATTCATGATGTACTTAGTTCTTTATGTATAGTAAAATTAAATAGCAAAATCGATTTTAAAATAAAAGCATTGATACCAGCATGGTTTTCCATGAGAAGCAAGAACTGAAAATAATTTAATGTGCACTAGCAACATAAGAATATAAATAAACTATTTGGAGGTCAATCAATGAAATATTTACAGGTTTGAAAGTAAATAAGCTAATTGTGTGTACATAAATATTAATGAATTCTACAAATATAATATTGACTGCAGTGAGTTGTTAATAAGGTGTTTGAAACATTTAACATCTTACCATTTCTTCTTCATTATCTATGTAAAGCAGATTAGAGTTCTTGGAAGCACAGTCCCTCAGACTCTCATCCCAAGCTTTGAGTTCTTTACCAAAGGAATAACAATTGGTGGAATATGTGAACCACTCCTCTGGACAACGACCACAATGATATGCTAAGGAAAGACTATGAATTATTATCCAGAAAGAGTATGAATATTTTAAAATAAAAACCAATCTATGTATTTGTAAAGGTTTATAAACTTATATGCACATATCTATGCATCCAGATAAACTAGTAACATGTAAAAAAAACTCATGCTCACTCATATACATGCACAAGAGAGTGTCAGTTTCTAATTGCCTAATTATATTGCCATATAAATCAAAACATAAAACATAAATCCACTCTTCATCTGTCTGAAAAACACTGAACAAAACTACTTTTTTGTAATAGCAAAAGATTTATCTGTTATCAAATCATTGCAGTGGTAATTTGAGTCAATAGCAAAAAGAAGTTTTGGGATTATAAATGAGTATTGTTACTTATTTTCTGAAGAAAAGGGAATGCCCTCAAATAATCTTTATTTATGAAGATTTATTGCCAAATATTTAAATCGTTGCTCCCCAAAATATCTATTATCATTTTTACACAGCTTAAGATTGAGAAAATGTATGAGATGACTAATATCAGTACCTCTCGGACTTCTTACATCGTGGAAAGAATTGTTCTGCTTCTTTGTTTCTATAGCTAAAAAAATTAAAGTAATCCTTATTAAAAATTAGTATCCGAATAAGTCACAATAATTTTAGTTTTTGTTTGAAATTTGGTGTTATCACTTAGAATTAGAATTATCTAAATTAAAATTGATTTTAGCAAGAAAAAATTAATAAAGTAGTGAAGGTTTGGGGGAAAAAATCCTTACAAAGCCTTTCAAACCAAACCACTATCTCTGTCTACACTATAAACTACAATACAGTAAGTATTTGATTTAACCACTTTCAAAAATTGCTATATCTTGGTAAGCTTTTTCAGTCCCCTACAACATGTCTTTGAAATATGAAGTTTGAATATATGCATATTATTAAAAGCAAAGAGTCTCTACAATTATTCTTTCATATATACTTTTGAACAATTCAGATTTACTAGTTTTCATTTAGTCCAAAATATATGTTAAAATGTGAATTCTATTCCTTGATACTATGAAATGTTTAGAGGCACTTCCAAACATTAACAGTTTGTTAAAATTCCCTTTTATTATTCCAAAATCTACATACAGAGAATGACAGCTCTTGTTACCACAGTGAATATTAAGATAAGAAAGATGATTCCCAGGATCCCAGCAATGAGCTTCTCTGGAGGTGACAGTAAATCTGCAGGGAGAGAAACAGAAACACTGAGAAATGAGAGATGGAGATGGTTGGTTAAAATATTTACATACAAGAGACCCCACATAGGGAATCAAAGATAAACTTGGACCCCAAACCCACATCTACCATAGTAATCTTTCTCTCAGAATATACCATTGCATTATCAGTAAATATAGTGCTCCATGAGTTGTTCCACAAAGACTACAAATTTCAACAATGTGTGAATAAAATTCATCTGTGAACAAATACCAGATTTAACCTCTTGTATTATCCTGGATTAAGCTTGAGCCCATTATTTAAAGTGAGGTGACACAAGACCAGAAGAATGGGCCCCACTTGTGCTCACCATCAAATTGGTATTGACTGATTAACACTATGGTGCTCAAAGGGTGTGAGCGAACACTAGGGAATTGGGGGTTGGAGGGTAAACCCACGTCAGAGCGACGTGAGGGGGCACTGTGGAGGGGTGGGACATGCTTGAAAAGTAGTTGGGGAGCAGAATTAGGGGTCTCAATAGGAGAAAGGAATTCCTCTAAAACCGATTTATGTGATTAACTGTACACCTCGGTAAATTCACTGAAAATCATTTAATTGTACACTTAAAATGGAGTAAAGACATGATATGTAAAGTATACTTCAATAAAGAAAAAAATTTAAAAAACAATTATTTAAACATATTTAATATTTAATTACTTATGAATGTGCTCCCAAGGCTCCTCATAAAGATATTTTATAATTAAATAATTGAATTAATAATTTGGGAACTTGTTCCTTCCTTGCATGTGAACAAACCCGCGTGGCAGAAGCCGTTAGTAGGCGCAGCATCTTCGAGCTAGTGGCCAGTCTCATAGACAGATAGCGAAGCAGCTGATAGAAACACAAGAACATGAAGACTCAGGAGACACGGAGCCAAGAAAGTTTACGGCAAAAGAATTAGCTGAAGCCTTTTGTCTCATTGAAGCAGGATTTGCTAAGCTTGAGGAGCAAGAGCCTAGCACTGAACAGTTTACAAAGGTTTACTGTGCCGTTGGTGAGAACAGCAGCTGCGGTGAGGCCATTTATGATGAGAAAAAGAAAAAGGTGTGCAAACGACCCTAGAGTCAGTTTTAAGAAACCCACTTCAGTGGACAGCTCCCTCCAGCCACAGAATCAAATCCTGATTCTCCAGCACCTGCGCCATCCTCTCCGACGCCATCTCCACCGTCATCTTCCGATTAATGTCGCTGCCTTCCTGCTTCAAACATGCCCCTGCCAGCGAGCAAGACACTGATGCAGCATTCGGTGAGTGTGAACTTGTAACTTTATTTTTTTAATATCTCCTATCTAACCTTTTTGTATGACTTTGCTTTTATGTTTTGTTTGTTTGAATTAAAAAAGCGCAATAGTTTCTGTAACTTATTATTATAGGATTATCATTACCACATACGAGCCATTATAGTATTGTTATGATTGTTATTATTATTATAGCACATGAGCTCTTCCTCAGGGATCTGGGTCACATGCAAATCCATGTTCTTGTCCAAAACCCAGGGATTGCCTACATTACATTATATGTGTAAATATATAATATAGTTTATATTTGTGTTTACATATAAATACAATTGTACATCTTTATCACAAAAAATAAATGCACGATGAAATAGACAGAAGAATGCATTTGAGTGTGGTCGGTGGAATTCTAAGATGTCCCCTGAGATTTCCTGGCCCCCTCTGAATGATCCTTGGAACTGTGACTAGGGTGGGATTTTACTCCTGGGTTTAGGTTATATTACAGGGCACAGTTGACCTTAAGTTAGGGAGACCCTCTGGGTGGCCTGATATATTTACCTGAGCCCTTTAAAAGTGAAGCTGGTTGCAGAAAGCCAAGAGAGAGAGATTCAAAGTGAGATTCAAGGCACAGAGGTTTCTCCATTGTGGAGCGTGAGAGGGACACGGGGCAAGGCCCCGAGAGTGACCTCTGGGAGGCGAGAGCAGTCCCCAGTCAAAAGCCAGCAAGACAACAGCAGGATCTCAGTCCTAAACCGTAAGAAACTGAATTCTTAGAAACATATCTTTTGATAGTCAAGCCCCTGGGAGAGGACACAGCCAGCTGACCCTTTCATTTCACCTTTGTGGGACCCTGAGCAGAAGACTCAGATGCAGCATTCTGAACTCCTGACCCACGGAAACCGTGAGATGTACATTTGTGTCGTTTTAAGCCATTAAGTTTCCGGGAACTTGTTACACAGAGACAGAAAAATAAAACACTGACTTCTTAGAATACAAAATACTTATTTCTGGCTTGCTATAGGCTATTTGGGTGCATGCTCCATAACCCTGTGGGGTTGTTTGCTGGTTATGCCTCCTACAGAGAGAAAATTCAGGAAGAAAGCTTGAGACAGGCTAGATTACAGGTGCACATTTTATTCACTCAACAAATATTTAATGTACATCTGCTATTTTTCAGCCATTGGACGGAAGGCTATGGCAATAAGTAATTCAGGTGACGTTCTCTGCTCTAATAAGAGGGATATTCTACGTAAGGGGAAACTAACCATAAGTAAGGCAATAAATAAACTACGTAATTTCAGAAGTGTTAAAAGCTATGTAGGCGATAAAAAACGGTGAAGACATGACTGGGGTGGGGCTGGGGTTGCAGGTTTTGGGGTTCACTGGGGTGGTCAGGGAGGCTTCTGGGCAGGTGGCATTTGAGCCAAGACCTAAGCAGTAAAAAGGAGCCACCATGCGAAGAGTGAGAAGTGTCAGCTTTGCACAGTGTGTGAGCTTTCCCAAGGGCAGTGCTGCTGGCATGAGCCAGCGCCAGGGACTGATTCAGCAGGACCCCCTGCTCCCAGGGACCTTTCCAGGACCCCAGGGGGCCCCTTTGAGGGCTTTCTCGGGTTGTGGGTGAGCCTGTACTTAGCACTGGAGAATCTTCCCAAAGGCTGCCTGGTCCCACCCTGGGGATCCGGGCTATTCGGGTCCCACCCCAGTCCAATCTGGGGCTATTAGGTAAGGCTGGAAGGACTGGAGGTCCACCTCCAAAGAGTTTTCCAGATAATCTTCACTGTTGTGAGTCTGGAGATTAGATCCTCGCCAGACAGAAAGTGCTGTGTTCTCTCTGTGACCCGTCCTCACCTGGGAGTGGTTTTCTTAGAAAGTGTTTATTTTCCCTGGGGGCAGACTGGGTTATCTCAGCCTCCCCGTGGGTCCAGTTCAGGTTCCCACCAATCTCCCCAGATCATCACAGAGCTCTGTTTTTTCCATTGTTTGGGAAAACAATGGGAATGAGAAGGAGGAGAGGATGGCAGTGCCAGGCCTGTGTGGGCAGCTTCTCTAGGCTTCCTGCTCCTGCTAACACCCCTAAGCAGGGGCCTGGAGAGAGAACACAATGAAGGCCCACGTACCATATGTCTAAGTACGTCAAAGTTATATTAATATATCAAGCTGGCAAACTATATAAAATGTGTTTTAACCTCTGAGTTAAGTACACCTTCACAACAACCTACAAGGCCCAGCTTGAATTTAGATGTCCCAGGCTCCTTGAAGTTCCACGCCGGAACAGGTAGCTGGGAGAGCTGGTCTCTGGCTCTCAGCCCTGCAGCCTGCTCCCTTCTCTTTTCACTCCAAGTGCCATCCTGCACTGGAAGGGGTGTCCTGTGAATGCATGTGGACACCCTGGCCTGCATGTCCAAGCTTTGTGCAATCCCCCTTCTGCAAACATCTGTCCCTCAGGCCTAGCTGTGTGCATACCGCCAGTGTGTCCCACTCTCAGGAGGGTGGGCCTAGGCAGCGGACACACACAAGCCAAGAAGTGGGCCCACGGTCATATGGCAGGGAATTCCAAGGTTCTGGGTATTGAAGCGTGCTCTAGAGCAGGTGGGCTCTGGGTGGCCACAACCCTTTGGCCCTATAGATTCCACACACTGTGTGGCAGGCCAGGGGTGGGGGGAAGGGACAAAGCTGGAGAAGGGTAGAATGGAACCCTCTAAAGTACACGGCCCAGAGCAAGGGCACCTTTTGCTTGGATCTAAAGGTGCTGCTGTTTAAGAATGAGGCCTTTCTAGCACTTTCTACAGTGCTGCCTCTTATATGCTTTCAAAAAATTTATGCTTTAAATTTTTTTTCACATTTTATTCTCAAAAATTTTCAAATTTATAGAAAAGATGCAAAAAGAGCTCAATGAGTTCCTACTTGCTTTCTCTCTTTACATATACAGGTTGGGTATCCCTAATATTAAAAATCCAAAATCCTAAATTGCTCCAAAATCTGAACACTCAAAGGAAATGCTCATTGGAGTATTTCAGACTTCAGATGTTTGGATCAGGGATGCTCTACTGGTATATAATGCAAACATTCTAAAATCAGCAAAAAAAATCCCAAATCTGAAGCACTTCTGGTTCCAAGCATTTTGGATAAGGGATATTCATTCTACCTGTGTCCACATACACGTATAGACCTGCGATTACTTTTGCCAAACATTTGAGAGTAAGTTGCAGACATTGTGATCCTTTTCCTCTAAATTCTTCAGTGTATATTTTCTATGAACAGAACTCTCTTGCTCAACCATGGCACGATGACTAAAATCAGGAAATGTAACATTAAGAGAATATGATTATCTGTACAGCCCATATTCAGATTTTGCCAATTATCCTAAGAATGTCCTTTGCAACAATTTTAAAATGTGGCATTTTGTTGTTAGGTCTCCTTAAACTCCTTTAATCTACAACCGTTTCTCATCTTTGTTTGTCTTTTATGATGTTGACATATTTGGAGAGTACAGGCTAGTGTTTTGTAGAATGTCCCTCAATTTGGGTGTGTCTGATGTTTTCTCCTGATTAGATTCAGGGCATATATTTTGGGTGGGAATACTTCCTGACCGGTGTCAGTTTGCCCCATTATCCATTTACATGCTGGTTTGCTGTAATAGTAAACCATCAGAACATCCTTCCACAGCTTATTGTTTGAAAACATGCTTTCTCTCCCATTTCGTAATTGTTATCAAGGATGGTATTGTCCAATAGATACATAGTATAAGCCACATTTTAACTTGTCCATCAACTGCATTTACAAAATAAGAAAACTCAGGTCAAACCAATTTTAACTATGTATTTTATTTAACCTACATATCCAGAATGTTATCATTTCACCATGTAATCAATATAAAAAATTATTCATAGGATATTTTCCATTCTTTATTTTGTTCTAAGTCTTCAAAAATCCAGTGCATATTTTGTACTTACAACACATTTCAATTCAGACTATCTACATGTAAAGTGCTCAATAGCCACTTGTGGCTAGTGTCTACCATAGTGGACCACACAAATCTAGAACATGGTTTTCATTGTCCTGTAGATGCACCATAATTTATTTAACCAACCCCCCAATGCTAGTAGTTACCATTATTTTCAAAATTTTGCCATTGTAAGTAATAATGCAATGAAGATTCTCGTGCATAAATCTTTCTGTGCATCTCTGATGATTTCATTAAAATATATTCCTTGGGAAGGAACTGATATATCAAGGCTACCAAAGTTGTAACAGTTTTAAAGCTCTTAATGCTGCCAAATTGCTTTCCAAAAAGATCGCATCAGCAGATACCTCTGTCAACACTGAGCATCACTAAAAAGTCCCGCTCTTGTACCCCAGAGCTTCTAGTTTCCTATTGTTTCAACTTTAAGTGTAAACAACTAACTAAGGATCACTGCGTGCCTGGCACCTTCTGCCCGTTTTTCCAGATCCACTCCCTGCCCTTCTCCTCCCTGCTCCATAGCCGGGAGGCTGGCATGTGCGGACGGCACCAGTGGCCTTCCCTGCCTCCAGCTTCCTGTTGAATAATGGCAATGGAAAGTACCGGTGGGAGACGGGAGGAAGCGGGAAGAGTGAGATCAGAGTATTTGTTTCCCTGGGTCCATCCCTTCCGAGTTGCTGTGCGTTGGCTATGTCCCCTAAGAGAGGCCACAGCCCCCGTCACACAGCTCTCCCTATGCAGCCACCTTTCGTGGCTTCCTGGAATGCCTCTCTCCTCCTGCCCTTTCTGGCCTAAGGAAGGCAGTGGCTTCCAGCAACTGCTAGCTCTAAGACGTTGCCTTATCCCTCGCTGGTTTCCCTAAACCCTCCTTACACCTTTATAAATAATCTCATTGTTAAACCCTCCTCGAATTCTCAGTTTGTTTGTCATCAGTTTCCTGTGAGAACTGGGAAGGATACAGCCAGACACTGAAGAACCTGACATGAAAAGGAAAGGCCAAGACTCACCAATACACTTGCTTCAGAGGAAACACGTGCTTAAGAACAGAACAAAACTTATTTTGAAAAGAAAACTCTAATTAGTATCTTCAGGAAAAATTTGACACTATATTATACCCATAAAATAGTTATTTTAAGAGCAATAAACCTTATGAAAAGAACAGCATTATGAAAAGAATAACAAAGAGAGAATGAGATTTTAGAAATGAAAAAAGAATTGATTGCCAAAATTAAAAAATTAAAAAAAAAGGTTAAGTTGGTAAAGTCCAGAAAATCTCTTAAAATTTAATAAACATTAAAATTATAGCAAATATGAATGAAAACAGAAGGAACATAGGGAATTGATCCAAATGGCCCAATGCCCAACCACCATGAGTCCCAGGAGAGAAGAGAAAAAAACCAAGGTGGGGGAGGAGGATTAAAAAAGAAATAGTACAAGAACATTTTCCATAGAAGAAGGAAGATATGAGGCTTAGAATGGGAAGACTCTGTGAACTCTAAGTAAGACAAAACCCAAAAACCTACACCTAGAGACGTTATTAAAAAACTTCTGAGGAAATGAAATAGTCATAGACAAAGGAATAAAAATCAGACCAATGTAAGACTTCTTTCTCATCAGCAATAATGGAGGCTAGAAAGTCCTTTCTACCAAACAAGCTATCATTTACTCTGCAGCCAGAGTGACCTTTCTTAAATTCAAATGTCACCATGCTGCTCCCCTGCCTACAGACTGTGAGTGGTTCTCTTTGGCTTTAAGATGGAAGTTTGGAGTCTTTGGTTAGCTCAGGAGACTATGATCTGTCCAGACCAGCCTCTCCTGCCACTTCTTGCTTCTTGGGCCTTTGTTCCTCCTTAATGGGGCTCCTTGTAGCTTCCTGGACACATCTTCGCTGTTTCATGCCTTGATGCGTTTGCAAATGCTGCTTTCTCTTCCCAGCAAGCTCATCCTCCTGTTTTATCTACCTGATTACCTCTTGTCCTTCAAAATTCAGCTAGAGTAGCACCTTTCCTGTGATGCTTTCTTTGCCTTGCCTCGCTCTGATCCCTGCCCTAGGCAAAGCTCACCCTTTGCCTGGGAAGAGAATTTGGGCCAAAAAGCAAAACCTTACTCGTGTCTACTGTGTGCCAAGAGTTGTGCTGGGGACATGGAGCTTACATAGCTTCTCTTAAAACTTAACAGTTTGGTAGGTAAAGTGGAAAAGCAAAACAGACAATTACGTCAATTTGGGGTTGTTGTGATAAATATTTGGTGCTACTGGGATACAGAACTGGAAGCCTACGTAAGTCAGAAAAAGTGTGACAGGGAAGATTAGGGTTGAGCTCACTTTGAAGGATGCTTTGGTAAATTTGGATTACAAGGACACTGGAGAGGTCGGCAGGAGCCACATGATACAAAAGTCAAGACTCTATGCTGTAGCCAATCGTGCCGAATGCCTGGTACTTTGGCAACACTTCTTCCCTGCACGTGCATCTCTCTCAAATCAGTGACATGAACCCAAACGCACACTCACTACTCATCTTCATAGAGTGCTCCGGGCAGCGACATTGATCACAGTTCACTCACTAGATGAAACCCACCCATATCCCTTGTCAGATTTGCATTTAAAAGTGGATCCCTTTGGCAGCCACAAGGAAGGTGGATTCCCTGTAGGCCTTGGACCTGTGGCTGGCCTCAGTCTTCAAACACTACCTTAGACATCTGGAACGTGAGTTATGAAGAGCTGCCACCTCAGTCACTGCAGATAATCACTGCAGACAGAGCCTGAGCTGTGGTGGCCTGGGGTGAATTGCCCCATTCTCCTGCTATGCCTACTCACTGGGTCAAGATCAACCAGATACTATCATGAGAATCTTGTGTTACCTTGTCCCGGATGTGGGTTTGTTTTTCTTATTCAGGATCCAGGAAGATCACCACCCTTCATTTGTCAGGTTACTTGAGCTGAGCTTCCATAGTCAAGGCAAGTCAAAGGTATGATAGAGTGAGATTGTTGCAGGGTTCCTTACCGAAAATACCAGTGGCCACGAAGACTTGTACACAAGCTCAGAGGGCACATTCCCCAGGACCCTGTGGTCTCTTTTTCAGCTGCCACCACACATTCTCTCAGATACAGTGAGAACTATTTCCTCTTGGTGTAACTTGCAAGGCAGTGTTAACTTTCCCTTTCATTGCAGGATGAGGACAGAGCACAGGGATTACTTCACACAGCCTTCTCGCCTTACTGCTTTCCTCCTAAAGAACCCAAGGAGGGACCTACGAAACCTTCGATCTCTTGTCTGTCCTAATGAGCAGAAAGTGATGAGAAAATAATCAGGTTGGAAGATTAAACCATTGCCCTTCAGATATCAGGGCTGATTCCCAGCAGGGCCTGGAAACTGTATAAAAATGTATTTATTCCAGTAATTTCCTTTCTAATTAAGGTTTTCCTTTTTGTTTGATACGTGTCATTTTCTTTGTGGGACGTGGACATTTAGATGACTTGCTCTCTTTAATGTGGGAGTCATTCCTCAGGGTTACTGGCTGCCTACATAATGTCAGATTTTTTTTCTTACTTACCAATTGCCTTTTTCTATCCTTTCTCCCTTCTCGCTTAGATTAGGGTTTTGCAAACTTTTTCCGTAAAGGACCACATAGTAAATATTTTTGGCTTTGTGGCCATATAGTCTCTGCAGCACCTACCCAATTTTGCCATTGTAGCAAAAGCAGCCATAGACAATGTGTGAATGAATGTGTGTGACTGTGTTCTAATAAAACTTTATTTACAAAAAATAGGCAGCAGGCCAGATTTGGCCACTCTTTGTCAACCCTTGCTTTAGAATGTTCCATGCAACAATTTACCCTAATAGAAATTCTTACCTTTGCACCTAGGGTAGTCATGGCCATTGAGACATTAACAGATTACTGAGATGGATTTCTGGAAAAATTTCTGCTTTCCCAACAAAGGTGTCACCGATTCCTTCTTTCTTTACCTTTTTCTTCCATCCTATAACATGGGTATGAGGCCTGGAGGAGCAGCAGCCTTCTTGTGACAATGAGGTTCCCAGGATGAGGATGAAGGCCTACATCTACAGGTGGCAGAGCAGCAAGACAGAAAATGTGGGTCCCTGACAGTATTATAGCACTGGCTCAGCCCTGGGCGCTCTACCCAGTGATTTCTTGTTCCAGGGACAAACAAATCCTACTTTGTGTAAGCCATCATTTGCAAACCAGGGTTGTTAGAGTATTGGAGCAATAGCACTCCTGAAATTTTAGAGCCGCTGAATACTTACTGGAACTTGCTGGGTATGACCGTTTTGCTTCCCAATTCTGGTCTTGGTCCATGTGACCCTTCTCATAGATCTCCTTTAAAAGGACCAAGCTTTTGATAGCCAAGAAAATCTTTCAGACTTGAAACTCTACCTCAGAATCAACCCCAGCCCTGTCCGCACCACCCCCCCATCCGCCAACACACACATACGTTTGTGTGCGTGGGCACACAATCGACCCTGGTACAGGAAAAGTGGCCTCTAGATGCATGAAGAGACCAGTACACTGGTGGAACAGAGCAGAGAGGCTGGGAGCTGAAACATGGATAGAGGGAAACTTGGTATACAACAGAGGTGACATGACCAGTAAGTGCAGGAAGGACAGAATAGTCAACAGATGGCGTTGGGACTATTGGATTTCTAAATGAAAAAAAAATTAAATGAAATTCCTATTTCACCCTTTATCCAAAGTAATTTCTGGAAGGATTAAGGACCCAAATGTAAAACACAAACCTTTAAACCCATTAAAAGAAAATATATAACAATATCTTCTATGTCTTTGAAGTAGGGAGGAACTTCTTGACAAGTCACACCATGAAGAAAAGAGTTCTAAATAAAGCTACATCAAAATAAAAAGTGTTGGCATATCAAAAGACATTATTTTTCAGAATGTGAAAAGCTAAGCCACAGGATGGGAGAGTATTTGCACATGTATAACTTACAAAATATTTGTATCTTGAATATATAAAGAGATCTACAAGTTAATAAGGAGAGACAGCAACCCAGTGGAGAAATGGGAAAAGATATAAATAAGGAATGCACAGAAAGAGAAGAACCAAATGGGACATTAACATAAGAAAAGCGCTGACTCTCGCTAGTCAATCAGGGCAATGGGAGTGCAAATAAGCCACAAGTATTCATCATTTGCATGGCAAAGATTTTAGAAAGGAAAGAGAGGACAAGGAGTGTGAAAACAGGAACTCTGCTGGTGGATGTGTACACTTGTATAGCCATTTTGGAGACTAAATCTGTAATGAAACTTTATTAAATAAACTGGACTTAATAGGGTGCAAGCAGAGATGAACTTTTATTCCTCCTCGTGGCTCCTGGTGAACGTGCTTTGCTGAACAGTTCTTTCTCCGCTCATAGTAGCTTCAAACACTATGGAATACCAAGGATGAACCTAATGCCGTGGGCTGAATTGTATCCCCTCAAATTCATATGTTGAAGCCTAATCCCCAATGGGATGGCATTTGGAGGTGGGGCCTTGGAGAGTTGGAGTTCTCATCAATGAGATTAGTGCCCTTATTAAAGAGGCCCACAGAGGTGTTTTGCCCCTTCCACTGTTTGAGGACACAGTGAGAAGACAGCCACCTCTGACCCAGGAAGTGGGCCCTCACCAAACACCAAATCTGCTGGAGCCTTGGTTTTGGACTTCCTAGCCTCCGTAACTGTGAGGAATCAATTTCTGTGATTTAAGCCACCCAGTCCGTGATATTTTGTTATGGCAGCCCAAGCAGACGAATATACCTAATAACAAACATGCGTTACCTAACATGAAGAAAATGTTGTCTTTCTGAGAGAGATAAAAAGTGACCTGAGTAACCCTGGATTGGGAGGTAGGATATTGTGAAGATGGTGATCCTCTCGCAAAGTAATAGATGCTTAATGAAATCCTATTCGAAATTACAAAGGATTATTCTTTTATCCTGACACGCTGCTTCATTAATTTCTTGAGAGAAATCATGTGAGAATAACAAATATTTTTTTGGAAAACAAAAACAATAAATGTTGTTTAGCAAAACACAGTAGACTTTAGCGCAGAAGTAGACATAGGGTGACCTAGAAGAGAGCCCAGAGACCCACACGTGTATACCTGTGTGTATATGTACGTGTGTGTATTAATGGTGGCTTTTCAAATCAATAGCAAAACAATGGCTGAATCAATAAATGGTATTCAAATAGATATTCATCAAATAAAGTTAGATTCTTACCTACCATCATATGTAAATACATTTTAGGTAAATAGACACTCGAAAGTTAACGACGTATTTGTGGTGATCATTGTGTTTGATGTTCCCTCCTTCCTCCCAACATCCATTCACCCCAAATGATTAATCTAAAGCAATGATGATAATCACATTTCCCTAGGAAGTAATTGGGCCAAGACATGAGAAGTATGTCGGAGCTTTTCGAAAAGATTTTCTTGGTTTTAAGAAAGAGATAGAGGAAAATTTTTTGTTCCTCTGGATTTGCTATGAAGTCTACACCTGCTGACAGATAGATGATAAAAGACTCAAAAGATAAACATCAAAACGTTAGCAGTGCTTACCTTGACCGCTATTTGATTCTACATTGTTTGAACTTTTTACAATGAGAATGTATTCATTAACTAGTTGTGTAAAATAAACATTTTAAAAAATTCTAATTACTCTATTTAATCCTTCTGACCTTAATCCTTCCTTGCTTCCTTTTTGTTTACATTTGCCTGATACATGCCCCATCCTTTGGTGTTCAACATCTCACCTTCATTTTAAGTCACCTTGGGTGAGCAGTCACTGGATTACTTTGTTGTTTTTACTCCAACCAAGAGTCTGCTTGTTATGAAAGGGGGTTTACAAAAGTGTTGACATTAGTTGACATAACTTTTATGCCTGGTATCACTTCTGTCATCTTACTTTATGCCTTAAGTTGTCTTTGTTTGCTTTCTATTTTGTCTTTTGCTATATGGGTGGTATTTTGTTTGCTTTTTGTCTTCTACAGTGATTTGTAAACTAGACTTCCTGCTTTAAATTCTATGAATGCTGATTATAGTACAAACTAATTCTCAAATTCAAACATATCAGCTAGGATGCAGTCAGGAAAATGGTGGTTCAGGTATTCCAGGAATGGAAGGTTTAGTGCAAGAACTAGGGGTTGGCACAAACCTTGAAAACTCAGGGACGCTAAGGCTAGCAAGTCCGCTATCAAGATCTGGGCCAGAATGCCTGAAGCAGGTGATGCTTGGGACTCACAGGGAAGCCACTGTGAAATTGCAGATTGCCCACTTTTCTGGCCATAGCTATCTCAGGAGAACAATGACTTCCCCTTCCAGAGTTCCCAAGAGTGTCTCTCCTGGGCAAAAGCTAACCCGGAACCATGTGAGGAAGGTGGTTGGTTCTAGCAGTGGTAGTTCCAGACTTCTCCGCAGCAATGCAGCATGCTAGCAAGTTGATCATAGACAATTAGAAGAACATACTTATCATTTTATTTAAAAATGTACATTAACTTCTTACTCCACTCTGTATGAAATGAAGAGTCTAATGTTCTTGCTTCCTCAACGATCCCCATTTCCAGTAATTTTAACTGAACAACTTAAAATATAATCATCCCTTTCAGTTTATTTTTATATTGAGTCCCTGTAACTACATTTATAATAATTGTGTGTGTATTTCAGTATTTATTTCCAGTTCTTTCCTTCCTTCTACCTGTCCTAAGGTCTTAGTTTGGGCTCATTTTACGATGTTCTGGTAGACATTCTCAAGGAACCTCCAGGAGGAATACATGAGACATACTTTCCTTTAGTTCTTGCCTTTCTCAGAATACTCTTCCATTTCTATGTCACATAAATTAGCAGTTTTCCTGAATTTATAGGTAATGACCTCATCTCTACACATCTCTGTAGACATTTCTTATCACCTTTTAGCATTCCTTTTTTTTTTTTCCTTCAGGCTGTGATGCTGGAATAGCGTTCCTTACTGTGAAAGAGAGGCCTAAGAAATGTCAATCTTTTGTTTTGTTTTTGTCAGTCGCCTCTTTACTTTTTTAAGATTAGATAATTCTTTATGTCAAAATTTATTTTTAATTGCCAGGACTTTTGTACCTATTGATTATTTTGGATCAAACACATTGAATACACACTCAGTTAAACTGATTTTGTTTGTGAGGTCAAGACTATTTTCATTTATTATTGTTTCAGCTTTCCTTCGTCAGTAGTACTAATAAGACAGATTCTTGGCTCTCTTTTCCATACTAGCTATTTTTATCTCTCATTTACATATCTTTATTTTTTGTTTTCTATTATAATTTCTCCAGTTTAT
The DNA here is from genome assembly GCA_963573855.1 of Lepilemur septentrionalis. Lineage (NCBI taxonomy): Eukaryota > Metazoa > Chordata > Mammalia > Primates > Lepilemuridae > Lepilemur > Lepilemur septentrionalis. Next base: position 60,317 of record CAUYMX010007738.1, read on the forward strand.
CCTCTCATTAATATACCTTTTCTACTGTATTACATTTATTTTTCTATACCCAAAATGGATGCCAATGTATACGGCATTTTAAATTCCATGAAGTCACTTCTAATTTAGCCAGCTATATTTTTAACGACTTGATCCTATTTAGTAGGATAATTTCAATAATAGCATACCTAAAATACAAGGCAAATGGTTCCTAAAAACATTTTGATTTCAAACCAAAAAATCTACTTCAGAGGGAGAGAAATTTACAGTTTATTCTAGAATATTCTCCCATGTTTCTCCTTCTCTTGAGTTGATATTGATTTTCACAAGTCTGTGTTAATTCTTTTCTCTTTGGTCATCCTTTTTGAGTGAAGTATCATCAGGTGGGGGCTGGAGAATAAATGTAATTCACCCAGTTCCAGTCTGGAAAGAGAGACGAAAATAGGTTTTCTAGTCAATGGAGTTGCAGTCACCGTAAGAACTGTATTTGTACATTTGACCTATTTTGAAGACTTTTGGACACTGTTAAAGATGGATGCTTAGAAAAAAGTCTTTCTATGAAGCACATAGTCCATTAAATGCCCACAAACCAAATGGTGGTTTCTGTCCTAGAGTAGAATTACAGTATCTAGAGCGGCTGGAGCTGGAAACCCGTGATACGCTGCAATGAGGCATCGCCCAAGAGCTCAGTGTCGACTGCTTGCCCCCAAGAGGCTGGTTGGCAGTTCTGGCCCATTGTTAAGGAGATTACTTCATTTTCTCCAGAATCTGGAGAATGCACGTGTCTTGCTCATACACAGTGACATAGGCTGGAATGGCACAGTGTCTAAATTCTAGGGTCAAATGTGAAAAAGATGTGATTACCCTGGAAGCAATCTATGGCCATTTATTCATACTCCTAGAGATATGAAAAAAAGACAAATAGGACTGAAAACAAAAGTGGAATCATTTCCAGGCAGACACTGAGCCAAGAAAGGGGCCCAGGTCCTCCCCCTTACCCACAGCACCCTTCAGCCTTGGCATCCGTGCCTTGAATCAGAGTCATTGTCTGGCTCTAATGCAAACACTGGCTCCATTGTGATTCCACAGGGCCACAGCCCCATATGCACTGCTTTCTACCCGCCTGGGGCTTCTGTGCTTATCCCGTTGAGCTGTGACTCAGGCAGTCAGCCAGAAGGGCCTCTATCCAGGGTGGTGCCTGGGGATTTGTGCTGATTTATTGCACAAGAGCTGCCAGGTAAATCCCTCTGCCATCCCATGGGAAATGTCAAATCGGGGGCAAAGTTTGGGTGCTCCCTGTTTGGATCCAGAGGTTTGGGTCAGAATGGATGGTGGTCAGAACTTTCATTCTTATTTAAATCTGCCTCTGAAGATACTTGGATGAAGCTCAGACTGCCTGGAACATTCTAGAAAAATTCTAGATTCTACAAATCAAGTGTCCTAAGAGGATCTCATAAAGTCCAGGAGATGCGGCAGTATAGTCTGAAATAAATGACATTCACAGGGTGGCTTAGTATAATACAACACTTCTCAAGCTAACTGTACATTAGGCTCATCTTTGGAGCTTATAAATGTGCAGATTCCTGAGCCACATTCCCTGGGATTCAGATCCATAGATCTTGAGTTGGGACTAGTAATCTGTATTTTTTTTTTTTTTTGAGCATGCCAAACTGATTCTAATGCAAGAAGGTCACATAACAAACTCCACTTAGAAAAACACTGCTTTATGGGAGTGTTGGGAAAGTCAGCATTAGATTATTCTATTCTGATCCGTACCTGCACCAGAATGAGCTCCTTGGGAAATACAAGGAGGACTTGGCTACAAGCATTCTCCTTCCCCTGGCTGAGTACTGCCTTGTGCCTAACCAGCCTTTCTCAGCAGCCGGGTTGCCACAGCCTTCAATCAGATGCATTCCTGTCAAGTTAGGTGACGCTATCATGGAGGTCAAGGACAGTATCAAGTAAAAGGAGGAAACCTTCTTTCTGTGGGGTCAGACTGATAGAAAATCCCAGTGACAGCGAGTGAACTAGAGTATTTTGCTATCAGTCAGCATTTCTGGCCACACCCCTCTACGGGAAACTACCCCCCACCCACCGCCCCTCATTTCCAGGTGACCAGATGGAGTATGTAAGAAGGTGCTTCCCTAGCTGTAGCTGCTTAGACCAAGGATGGGCTGAACTCTAGGCAGCCAATTCTCAGGTGACATAGGACATGAACCGGCATGAAGAGATTTGAACTAGGCCAGATTACTTCTGTTGGGAGTTTGAATTGGGAAACTTGGAGAACCAAGCCAGTTATAAGTAGGTCACAGTTTACCAAGAGGTCATGTCACAGTAAAGAGCCTGGGAAAGCCACGTGAACCATGAGCAAGGAGAGGAGCAGGTCAGTGGGGAGAAGAAAGCAGAGCAGGTGCACAGAGAGACATAGAAAGCTGAGAAATTTTGAGACATGAGAAAAATGAGAAATCTGGTTATGAATACCAAGAAAAAGCAGATTGTAAATGTTCACCAGCCCAAAGAACACAGAGCCTCACTGGACTGAGCTTAAGAGGATCTCTATTCCTAGCAATGACATACCCACAAACAATGGAAAGGAACCAACATTCAGTGAGCTCTTATTGCATGCAAGGCATTTGCTGAGTGTTTTATGTATTCTTTCTCATTTACACTCACAATAGCACTAAAAATGCACATGACAGTAAGGAAAAGTAATGGACTGTCTCACCCTAACCTGTCCAATATGGTAGCCACTAGTCACATGTGGCTACCAAGCATTTAAAATGTGGCTAGTCCAAATTGAGATGTGCTGTAAGTGTAAAATACATGCCAAATTTTGAAATACAGTACAAAAAGTTTTAAAAATCTGTTTAATAGTTTTTAATTGATAACATGTTGAAATGATATCTATTGGGCATAGTGGGTTGAATAAAATATAGTATAAAGTTAATTTTACCTGTTCCTTTTTACTTATTGAATGTAGCTACTAGGAAATTAAAAATTGCATATGTGGCTCATATTTGTGACTTACATTAAGTTTATTTTGGACAGCAAAGGTCTAGCCTGTTGTTTTATGAGACAAAAAATAGTGACACATAAAGGGAAGAAATGTGAGAGCCTCCCTTGATGAAGCCATACTCAACTCACCACCGGTCCTCGCACTGCACAATAAATTCAATAAAAATTGGCCAAGTATTAACACACTTTGCTAGTCTCCAAAGAAGGTCGCCATACTTCTTCCCCTCCCTATATAAGAGTGTCCCTCTTTCCATCAAGAAGCAGGGCCTATTTCCCCTTCCCTTCAGTCTGTCCTGGCCATGCAACCTGCTGTGGCCGATAGAATGGGATGGAAGTAATGCTGTGCCAGCCTTGGGTGTTGTCTTTAAGAGGCCTGGCAGCTCCTACTTTTGGTCTTGGACGCCAATCATCATGCTTTGGCCAGACTGCTGAATGGAGAGAAAGAGAGAGGCCGTGTAGGGGAGCACCTAAGTGCCAGACATCTGAGTGAGGCCTTCTAGGACCTTCCAGCACAGCCAAAGTGGCCAGCAACACAGCCTAATGTGTGACCCCAGCAGATGCCATGTGGAGCAGACAGACTACTCGGCCAAACACAGCCCAAAAGGCACAACCATGAAAAACAATACGTTATTATTGTTTCAAGCCACAAAGTTTTGGAGCATTTTGTTACATAGCAATGAATATTTAAAGTGTGATTTCTATATGCAAAACCCTATAATAGACAAAAGCAAGGATGCTTCCTGCCCTCGATGAGCTAACTCTCAAGGGGGACATCACACACGTGTATAAAACTTTAGGAAGGGACATTGGAGCCCAGAGTTAGGGATAGGGTTAGTTTAAGTTTTGCATTGCAGTGGTAGTTGAGGAACCTCGCATAGGACTTCACACCTCCTTGCCCAGGCCTGCTAGCTAAGCTCTCTCTGCTGGCTCACAGCAGATCCCAAGGATTCAGACTCAAGACCTTTTCAGTGATTGCTTTCACCTACTGAATACCTTAAAGCGCTTTTCTTCCCCACCTGAGGCTGCAGAGGAGGGAGGCAGCCACTCTAGCAATCCCTCCTGGCTTCCCTTAAAGACACACTCACAGGTCTAACTGCTGTTCCCAAAAGAAGTACAGGCAGCTGGATGCAGTGGCTTGCGCCTGTAATCCCAGCTGCTTGGGAGGTTGAGGCAGGAGGATTGCTTCAGCCTAGGAGTATGAGATTAGCCTAGGCAACATAGCAAGACCCTTTCTGTAAAATGATAAAAATTTTAAAAATTAGCTAAACATGGTGGTGCACTCTTTTAGTTCCAGCTACTTGGAAGGCTGAGGCAGGCAGATCCCTTGAGCCCAGGAGCTCAAGGCTACAGTGAGCTATGATTGTGCCACTGCACTCCAGCCTGGGTAACAGAGTGAGAACCTGTTTCAAAAAAACAAAAAAATAGAAGCACAGACAGAGACAAAAAGAGTTGCCAATATGAGAAAATAACACAGATACTGAACTCTTACAAAGCTTTTTGTGATATTTGCTACTGGGCCAGACTTTCTGACATCTCCCAAAATGTAGTAAATGAGAGCCCGAGGGCTTTTAACTTCCACTTTTATTTCCAAAGATGGGGCTCGCCTTCCCTCTTCCCATCCGACTCTATCTATATAAAGGGTTCCCTGGGCTGTTTTTCCCCATTGTGGTCCCACTGCCCAGCTTCAGGGTGCCCATCTGGCACCACAATTGGTTTCTCTTTGTCTGGGGCTGGCCATTTGCATCTCTGTGGCCTTCTTGCCTGGCACCCTCCCTATTAGGCATCTGCCCCTTGTGGGCTCAGGGTTCCTCATTTACATTTCCCCACAATAGTGAATGGTTTACGGCCTGTTGAAATACAGTTGCTAACCAGTGAATAATTCAGCCAGAAATACAGCCCCTTAAGGTTTGCACTTGGAGCATTTCTGAGAGCACTAAACACTTTGGCACTGGCACTGTGGACCACCCTTGAAAGTAAAGGCAGAGCAAGAAACTAGGAGGAACCCGACTTTTTGCTGCTCTCGCTCAGGGCATCATCCCAGGGAGAAAGGCTTGAGCAGTTAAAATCAAACCCACAAAGGAGAGTCAATGTTTAGGTTCTAAATAGAATCAGTGCAGAGAACAAAAATCACGTATGGTCAAAATTGTCCTTCAACATCATTTAACATCTGCAAACAGAGAAGACACTGTTATGTGTTTACAAGCCTGGACAGTAATCCTTACAGCCAATGGAGGTTCAAGCACTTTGCCTTTAAGATGACTGGGAAATCTCCAGCCATGGTTATTCTTATTCTTCACACATCCCTGGTAGAAAGTGGGGGCTAGGCAGAGATAATAACAGCAGCTAGCACTCATGGCAGCCGGACACTGTTCTAACTGCTTTATATACATTAGCTCACTCAATCTTTACTGCGATAGAAACCATTGTCCCCATTTCAGGGAAGAGTAAACTGAGGCATACAGAGCTCGAGCAAATTATCTGAGGTTTCTTACTAGGACACTCAGTGAGACGGTGTCGGTCGGGACTAACATCCCACCAAAATGACATAAAGACTACTTTCAACTGAAGACATTTGAGATACAGAAGATGTAGAAAGATGCCTTTTCTGAGCTTCCCTTGTTTGACTAAAGGCAGAGCTTCCTGAGAATGAAGCCGCCATAAATCCCCTCTCTGGGAAAGGTTGTAGCCAAGAGGGAGACCGTCCATTAGCATGAGGATGAGAAATTGTGTAAATAAACATTATCTCGAACTGTCATACATTCCATTTGTTTCCCCTAAAAGAACACTTTTTTCCCTCATAGAAGCCCTTTCTCCCCATTCTCAGTGCTGGCTCCAAACAGCCAGTGGTGGCCAGCACGACACCTGTCCCTCCGTCCCTAACCTGTACTGTCAAGCACCTTGCAGTTTGGCTGTTCCCAAGAGCAGACCAAGAGCCATGTGGGGCAAGGGGCCCCATGCTTCCCAGCCTGACCAGCACTGACCATTTCCTCCCCTGGCGTGATTTTAGGATTTCCCATTCTCCTCCCTGCAGCATTTCCTGCTCAAAGTAACTCTTTCCTAGGCCAATCCAGCTGCTTTCTAATTCAGGCAAAACTAGAGATGCAGAGAAAAATGAAATCTGGTCGGGGTCAGTTGGGCCTATTGTTTGCACTACAGGGACACTAGATAATTACCTAATCCTGTACCTCACCCACTCTGCCCCTATCCCACGACCCTGGAAGGCATGATTTGAGTGTTTTGTTCAGAAGTTCTCTCAGTGAGGTACAAATTTACACCACCTCGATGGAAAAGACAGGTGCAGGCAGCATTGTGGCTCTTGGATATTGATGGCTCTGTGCAAAAGGCCACAGCATACGCACATCTCTTTGCATTGCCCCCACCTTGTCTTCCTACCTGCTTGTCTTCTCCACTGTTAATCCCTTGCTCCACTCAATCTGGCCTCTCGATTGTTCCCTGGACTCGCCTTGTGTTTTTCCACCTTAAAGCCTTTGCCCTCACACCTGCCCCTGTGGAGTGTCCTCCCCGCTTCTTTCCATGCAGCCAAATCAGAGTCATCTCCCCCTGTTCAGCTTCAGGTCGGCACCAGGCCAGCACTTTCACAGGCCTTATCTCATCCTGCAAGGCCTAGCATAAATTTCTTCTTATCTGGGAAGCTTTCTGGGGCTACCCTAACTGGAAGTGACCATTTCCTCCTTTCTCTTACACGTATTGTCCGTAGGAGTCATTTGGCACTTAATGCATCCTAGTATTTTCTAATTAATCATTCACTTGCTCATTCATTTATTTCACAAGTACTTACTGAGTGATTATTATTTTCAGGACACTGTGATAGATGCTGGCGATATGGAGATGAAGAAGTCACCAGTTTCTTGGTTATCCCCAAGAAACTCAGTCTAGTGGTGGAAATTGGCACATAAGGAGATGCTTATCATAATAATATGATGAGTGCAGGTGGCCCTTCAGAAGCACAGGAGGGGAGCTCTGTGATGAATTAGAAGGTGGCCCAGCAAGGAAGAGAGAGTACATTTTCAGGAGGGACAAGAAGAGCAGGTGCCAGAGCTGAGGAGCAGCTGAGTGTGTGGAAGAGACTACGCACACCATTTATTGCTGGAGCAAAGCATGTTACCAAAGCATAGAACGTGCAGGCTATAATTGGAGGGCCTAGGATCCTGTTTGCTATTGAGGGTTTTAAGCAAGCGATTGACTCATGCTTTGTGGTTCAAGATCACTCTGGCTAAACTGTGAAGAATGGATGAAACTAGGCAGAGATTTGAGGCAGGAAACTGTTAGGAAGCTGTGGCAGTAACCAAGGGTGGTGATATCTGCACCAGGAATGAGGAGACAAGATTTGAGAAATATACAGGATGCAAAATCATGCCACAGTCGCTATTCTGGAGGGCCTCACACCTGAAAAGTGTAGAAAATAAGAACAATGCAATGTATGGAACCCATAACAGAGATTGAAAAAATGCCAGCAGAGCACAGGAGAGATGACAGCTGATGCTGTCTAAGAAACGTGGACCATGCAGTGGACTTGTCATCCTTATAACCTGACTGTGTGTGCCTATGTGTCGGGTCTCTTCTCTCAGACTGTGGGCTCACTGGGGGTGGGGCTCTGCAAAAGGTAAGGAGTGTCAGCTCTCATGACAGCCCAGGCCTCTGCTCTCCACATGGGGGAGGGCATAGATTGTGTCCCAGGGAGCAGTGTTCTGTAGCAGGCAGGTCAGGACTTTTGGCAGCAGGAGAAGGGCAGGGAAAAAGCAGCAAGACACACTCCCAATAGGCCACAAGGGCGATGCCCAGAGCACAGGGTTGGAGCTAGACTAGGCTAAGTTCATGTCTCTGCTCTGCCAGTTATGTGATTTTGGGCAAGTGTAGGTTGGCTCCTTTATTTATAAAATGAGGATGCTATTACCTACCTCGCCGTGTCGATTTCAGTATTACATGAAATAGCCAATGGAACTCTCCAGGTGTATACCGAGTACCTTTGGAGCATGCGCTGTTAATAGATGTAGGTGTCACTGACGCTGGTGTCCCTTTTCTTGTCAGCTTCCCTCGCTAATCTGTGAGATCCTGAGCAGTAGAGACTATGTCTCACTTATATTTTACGCTCATTTTCTGCCTGGCACACAGTAGCTGCTCAACCAGCATTTGTTGAATGAATGCATGTGTCACTTGCAATGTTACTTCAGAGCCCAGTAAAATTCTTTAATTTCAGATTAGCTGCCTAACCTAGAGATAACAAAACCAGCAAATGAATTTGACTAAAACATGATTCCTGCCCTCAAGGGGCAGAGCTAATTCCAATACAGTTTGGTTCTCTAAGGCACTGTCCCGTGGTTCTCCTCCCCTCCCCCCCTTCTTTCTTCCTCTCTCCTCTCGTGGATGTCATTCATTCACAAGACTTAAAAGCTATATGTTGATGTCTTTACAAATGTGTGCCTTCAGCCCTGACCTCTCTCTGAACTCTAGATCTATATGTAATATGTACCCAGCTGCCAACTTGACATACCTGCTTGCAATTTAATGTCTAAAATTGCACCTCCTCTGACATTTCCACCTAGACCTGCTATTTGTCCAGCATGGCTTTTCTCATTGGGTGGCATCGTCATCCACCCAGATGTTCAAGCCATTAATCTGGGAGTCACCTTTAACACCTGCTTCTCCCTCAGTGTCCAGGGGCAGTAAAAGGCCAGGCTTCCAAAGTAGACGGGGGTCATTCCTCTTCTTCCCACCTCTGCTGCCACCATTGTCTCTGAAGGGGAGACAGTTTAATCTCCTTTTGGTAGCCTCATTTTTACTCTTGCTTTTTAGATAGTAGCCAGAAAAGTATTTAAACTTATGTGTCAGACCATATTATTTGTGTATTTAAAAGCCCATAATGATTTCCATTACACTTGGGGAAAAATTCAACATGCCTATCGTGGTCTGCTGGCTCCATGTGACCGGACCCCCCCCCAACTACCCTCTCACTGCCTGTCACTCCACTCTGTGTCTTCTCCTCGAAGTTCTTAGGACACCCTGTCCCACACTGGCCTTGTGGGCTTTGTATCTCCTGATTTGCATGGGAGGCTCTTGCCCGATCATTCACTTAAGTAACTGACAACTCCAACTGACCCGTCAAGTCTCAGTTTAAATGTTTGTTCCTCTGGAAGGCCCCTCCCAGTCTTTCTTTCTAAATGAGATCCCCCTTTAAAGCACGCATCACAATTCTTCTGTCCCCTGTTCCTCGAAAGCGCTTATCGCACTGTGCATGTTTGTGATTTGTGCGACCTCTTGTTCAGTGTCTATCACCCCGTTCCCACCCCACCGTATGCACACACATTCCCCCAGCTCTGTTGTCCATCTTTGTGTCTCAGGAGCCCAGCACAGAGCTTGGTCTGTAGAACACAGTAGATCTTGATTGAATTAATGTGGTGAAGGCTATGCGGAGGAGGCAACCAGTGCCTGGGAAAGGTCAAAGAAGGAGTTGAATCTTCTGAATGGTGATTCATCAAAGGCTTCAAAGAAGATAAAGCATTTGATGGAAGATTTGAAAGCTGGGTCGGATGGAACAGGCAGAGTGGAATGGCCCTGAAGTAGTGGGTGCAGGGACTTTCCAGGTGGAAGGACAACCTGGTTGGAGAAAGCCAGGTGGTATCTGCTAAATGATGAGTAACCAGGGTGTCTGGAATACAGGCCTTGGGCGGTGGAAGTGGGCTAGAAAGGGCACGACTATAGACTGGCATTAGGACCTATTTTTTTGAGAAAGGATCTTGAGTACAGTGGCATCATCATAGCTCACTGCAACCTCCAACTCCTGGGCTCAAGCGATCCTCCTGCCTCAGCCTCCCAAGTAGCTGAGACTACAGGTGTGCCATCATACCCAGAAAATTCTTTTATTGTAGGGATAGGGTCTAACTATGTTGCCCAGGCTGGTTTCAAACTCCTAGCCTCAAGCAAAAGTGCTGGGATTACAGGTGTGAGCCACCATGCCTGGTTTTAAAGGATATTTCGTAAGTGCTTACCATCCACCCTGTTAGGTGCTTTCCGAGAGTTACCTCATTTGTCCTCATACTCACCCTACCAGGGAAGCAGTAAGATCCACCCTCTAGATAAGGAAACCGAAGCTCAGAGGGATTAAGTAACTTGCCCAAGTTTGCACAGCTTGTAGGTGGTGAGGCCTCCATTTGCACTGAGGTCTGTCTGGCCTAAAGCCTGTGCTCTCAGCTGTTCTGCTGTCAGGATTTTCAAAGACAAGGCATATTGACTGAGCTTTGGGAAATTATCAGGATTACTTTTTAACAAACTTCTTACTTTAAAATAATTACAGAGTCATAGAAAGTTGCAAAATGCTGTTGACTTCACCCAATTTCCCCAATGGTAACCTAATGCATAACTATAGCACAACATCAAAACTAGGGAATTGTGGTAAGTTATAATCCAGAGCTTGTTCAGATTTTACTGATCAAGGTTACTTTTATAGTCAAATGAAGTTGGCAGGCGGCAGGAACCAACTTTCTGAAAGGTCCTGTGGTCCTTTGGTCCCTGTCTCCCCTGAACACTTTGATTCTCACCCGAAGTCCTGGGTTTCTTAAAATAGCAGGTCTGCAGAAGTGATCAACCAACAGACACAGAAACATCCATGTTTGCTGTTACGGGTCTCAGGAAATGCTATATTCCCAAGGGAGCTCATAGAATTCATGCTTTTTTTTTTTTTTTTAACATGGAAAGAACTATCTAGAGTGACCTGGTGAGACTGGCTGCGTCTCTTTGTTGGGAGGCCTCTCAAACCCCTTGCAGCTGCCCAAGGCCTGGCTCAGCCCAAATGCCTCTCTGCCCCCATTGTGTGTCCCTGGCAGCTGACGACAAGTGATAAGCCTGAGAGATGGGGCAGGATCAGAGTCTGAATCACCGCTCACCTATCAGGAGGTTTGGGGCTGTGAACCTGCCTGAATCGCTGGCAGCCAACCAGCACATTTTTATCTGGAAAAACTCCCCCCAGGACAGCCCCAGCCTGACGGAGGGAACAATGGCGGGAAGTGGAGGCCCAGGCTTGGGTGTTAGGGCCTGCCACCCACACTGCTCTGCACTGTTATTCCTGGCCCACACAGAGACTCGCTGTCGTTCAGACAGACTGTGGGAAGAGGTGCAAATGAGACTTGGAAATTAAAAGGAAGTGGTATGATGACAAAGGAAGTGATAGGAGATTGTTTTCCCAGCTTTAGAGATGTAGTTATGAAAGATTCTGAGGACAGCCTCCCTGTTGCCATCCTAGTAACTATGATAGTTCCTTGACCACCAGGCAAAATGTTGAAGCCACCTGGGGGTTAAAATCCTTGCCAAACTATTTCACGTCTGAATTGGAGAGACCCTGGAACAAATGAGAAATCAGGCCTCCTGGTTAGGTAGGCAAATGTTTACCACCCTGTGGTGTGGCCATAGAGGCAGCTGGGCTGTGGCCCCTGCTTCTCTCTCAGGTAAACCTGCTTACTCATCTTCAATCTTGTGACAGTCACCCAGGGGTGGAAAAGGCATGATCCCTTTCCTCCTTACCATAAGGGCCATGGCCAGCACTCGTATAACAAAAGACAGGTTAACAAGAGAAAAGCATAACAGATTCATTTAATCAAAGTTTTACATGACATGGGAGCCTTCTGAAATGAAGACCCACAGGTACCGTACTTCGGGGTGTCGTGTTCTGAGCCCTGAGAGTAGGAAATCTGGTTAGACGGACACAGTTGGTGCTTACCGAGCTCACACTGGTTTCCAGAAATGAGTGATTGTTTTAGCAAATGCTTAAAAGCTGTCTGCTGTGTTGAAGTCCTAACCCCCAGTGCCTTAGAATGTGACCTTATTTGGAAATAGGGTCATTGAAGATGGAACTGGTTAAGAGGAGGTCATAGTGGAGCAGGATGGGCCCCTAACTCAATATGACTGGTGTTCTTATAAAGGGGGGAATGTGGGCACAAACACATGTACAGGGGGAACGGTATGTGGAGACGAAGGCAGAGATCAGGGTGATGCTTCCACAAGCCAAAGAATGTCACCAGCTGCCAGCAAACCAGCAGACGCTGGGAGCGGGCATGGCACAGATGCTTCCTCCCAGCCCTCAGAAGGATCCAACCCTGCTGACACTTTGATCCCAGACTTCTCAACTCCAGAAATGTGAGACAATAAACTTCTGTCGTTTAAGCCACCCAGTTTGTGGTACTTTGTCAGGGCGGCCTAGGAAACGAAAGCACTGTCATAAAAATTTTGTGCCAGAATCTTTCCCAGACTTGATTGCAAGGTCACTGGTCCATGCTGTGTGAAACCCACCTCCTTTTCGCTTTTAATATTGGAATGGATCTTACCATATTTATTTCCCCAACATTTTTCTATTCCTAATAATTCCTATACCCCTCTTTCTGAAAAACAAAAACAAAACACAGAACTAAAAGCTAGCTGTACCCAACTGGTTCTTAGTTCCAATGGATGAGACCACTGATGGTGGCAAAACCCTACCATGTTCTCAGTGGAGGTGTTACACCTGAATTGGGCATGGATGGCTCCCTGTCCTCAGATCTCAGTGCGCAGAAGAGGGAGAGTCACACCAGGGACGCCACAGAACACCTGTTGCTGGCAGAAAGGTGACCTAAGATAACAAAAGAAGGTATCAAATATGTAAATAGGATCCACAGCACTGTTGAAGAGAGGTCCCTTTGGATGCAGCCAACACAATATTGCACTTCAGACAGAGACAACTGGGGTATCTGGGCTCCAGCAGGCCTTGGCAGACATCTCTGTGACCCACAAGTCCCTGGGACCTATCTGGTCACAGGGTCCTGGTACTTCTGCCCCACCTCCGAGCCTCCCTGCTCTGGAGTGCTGGCTACTGTAGTAGACACAGGTCAGTTAATGCCGAGGACACAGCTGGAAAGCCCCCGGTATGTCTTCTCCTGTCTCAAGATTCTCTTGGGGCCCTCTCTGGTAGCATAGGCTAGGCGTGCGCAGTTGCCTGCAGAGTCACCAGAAGGGACAGAAGACGTTTGCCGGCATTCCTTCATCCCTGACACACGGGCTTGTTTGGTCTTTGTAAGAGCCTCTGCTTTCCCTGTCTAAAGGTAAATGGTTTTGTTACAGGTGGGAGGAAAGAGAGGGGACAAAGCTGTGGGGTGCAGGGTGAGGGCTTTGCCAAGAGTCTGGGTGCTAGGGCTGGAAGATGAGAGCCGGGCCCCTCACAAAACCAGCCAAAACTGGGCAACTTCTAGTCCTCACTGCGGGTGCCCTGGCTCAGCTTGTCTACAGCCTTAACCTCGGCTGACCCCTTCTCTAATGGGTGCCTGAGGCAGAAGACAGGGAGGAGGCAAAATGTGGGAGGGTCTGGGGAGATGCCTGGTGCTCACCACATGGAGAACCGGCCTCCGTAAATGGCACCCTGCATTCACTCATTGATCCAGCAGGGTCCACCTTGTGACATCCAGAACCCCTTCTCTGTCTTGTTCCCACCCTCATCACCTCCCCAGAGTCACCCCAGTCCTCTTCTCCCCCTCTCTTCTCCTGCCTGGCCCCAGCTCCATTACAGGAAGGCACAGGTCATATCTACAGCTCCTGGGCACCCCAAGAAGAAGTTTTGGTCTTTTATATTCTTCAGGACATATGATCGACAAAGCAAACCTTTCTCTTGCTAATACTGACTGCCTTTCCTAGCTCAACTTGGATGAATTATTGTGCTAACAAAGTCTGTTTGTTTAAGTTGCCATAAGAAAACTCAGGAAGAAGTGAGAAGAGAACTCTGTCCTGCCACAGCCGCACAGCAGGAAAGAAAGCACCCTAGCCCTGCTGTATGCCATGGAACAGGGAAGTGCCTTGCTATAGGGCTAGGGTGGACACTCTCACCGTGCATTTCTGGCAGGGGACATAAAGAGTTAAGGAAATGCATCTGGACGAGCACCATAGCTTGAAACCCAAGCTTCCAAGATCTCTTTCAGAATGCAGAGGCAGAGAAGTGTCTATTGTCAACAAATGCCACCACCAGACCAATAGCAAGCCAGAGTGTGGTTCTGAGAGAGGCGCCTCTGGGTGTCACCAGGCAACAGGCACAAAGGCAGCTGGATCAACTGCCCAGCAGACGATGACACCACCCCATGACACCCCCACCCCCACCCCAGGAGCTCCTGCTCCAGCACAGCCAGGTGAGAGAACCCTCCGGTTCCAGATACTCCCGAGATCAAATGACCATCAGTCTCGGGATGTGGGGGGAAAGGACGTGGTTTAGAATAGGCTTTATTTGGAAATTATATTACAATTTATTGAAAAGCCAGGCTGATCGCAAAGGTGAAGATTTGCAGGTAAAAAGGAAATGTTGCTGCAAACTGTAGCGTGACTTGTTTGTCTTTCCTCTGTTCCTGTTCATATTAATACAAGTCAAGAGATGGGCACAACATGAGGACCCCTCGCCCCTGACTTCCTGGCTTTCTCTGGGGGATGCTGAGTGGGGAGCTTCAGGCAAATTTACTAAATTATACCCAAGAAGAATGTAAGGTGGAACCTAAGGATGCTTGTTTCTCATTCCTACGGAGTACACTCCCTCCATGTCACAGAGCCAGAGGAGGGTGAGTAATCACCTGTGAAAAGCCTTCTAATCTCAAACTAATGGAGAGCTGAAGAAATTCTTTTATTCCATCAGGCAGTTATTCATCAAACATTTACAGCAATGGCAGGGGCTGGGCTAGGTGCTGGGATCACGAAGATGAATTGCTCCTTTTTCCCGAGCGGTCTGGCCCACTCCAAAGGTTCATCATCTTATCCACCCTATAAGCCACAAACTCTTAAATCTATATTCCCAGCCCATCCCATACCTGCCTTCTCCAAAGCACCAGCCCAATATATCAAGTAGTTTTCTAGATACATCCTCATGGGTTTTCCACGGGTCCCCCAAGCTCAACATGCCCCAAGCTCGAGCCTTCAGCTATCACCGAACCTGTTCCAAACCTGTTCCACGGCATGGGCTCTTTGTCTCAGTATGTGACACTACCTTTTCCCCTTTTTGTGGGCTGAATTGAAAGCAAGGAGAGAGGCCTGACACAGAGCTTCCCTAGTGCCTTCAGAAGATGCATGGACCTGCTGACACCTTGACTTCCCCACTCCAGGACAGGGAGACAGTGAATGTCTGTTGTTCTAAGCCACCCCATTTGTGGCACTTTGTTATGGCAGCCCTAGGAAACTAACATTGTCCGAGAAGGGAGCCTGGGAGCCTCCCTCCCTCCACTGCCACCTTTCCCCTCCACTTGCAGCCACAGCCAATAGACCGCCAAACCCACCCACTCCACCTGCAAGACCCCTCTGCCCATACCCACTCGTCTTCATTCCCACTGTCCCACCTTGGAGCAGATGACCATCACTTCTCACCAGCACCCTTTCTAACTGTTGTCCTTGCTTCCAATCTTATCTCCAGCCTGTCTGTTCTTCCAATTGCAGCCAGAATCATCTTTCAAAGTGCAAATCTGAATGCCGCTTCCCTGCTTAAAACCCTTCAGAGGCTCCTCATTGCTCTTAGGAGGAAGCTCAGTCTTCCTAAAGGGCTTGAAAGACACATAATAAATGCAGCCCATTTCTCCTCTCTGCCCCCATCTCTTGCCCGTATTATTCTCCCGTAATACTGAGCTTCCTTGTCTTCCTTAAATATACCAACGTGTAAGGAACGTTCTTTGTTGCCACCATCATTCTCAAAAGCCATCCTCTCTGTCTGGGGCATGTTTTCCTACCCTCTTCACATGCAGGGCTCCTACTTGTCACATTGCATTGCAATTGCCTCTTCATCTGTTCCTCTCCCACCCCACACCCCGCCCACCAGAGGGGAGTCATCCTGTCTTTCTTGTCACAGGTATATCTGCAGTGCCCAGCCCAGTGCCCGGCTGTAGTAGGTACCCAACAATCATTTGCTAATTGACTGACTGGCAGACTGAAACATGGCTCCTATCCCAGTGAGCTCAGTCCGGAGGAGAGACCGTAGTGTGGGAAAGCAGTTCAGCAATGCAGAAATAGGATTCGGTTGGACTCAGCTTGAGGGGAACGTTTCACAGAAGTGATGCTATTTAAGCTGTGCCTTAAATGATGAGTAGGAATTAACCAGAACAGAGGGGAGCAGGGGTGGGGAAGCCCATTTTAAGCAAGGAAGGTGCCATGGATAAAGGAACAAGCACGTTTGGGAAATGGTGGGAATATTTGGTGTGCCTAGAGCATGGTCCACAGAAATTGCGCTTATGTGGGCTGATAGAGAAGAATTTTGTCTGTGTGTGTGCATATAAACCTCATTTTCTTTCCCTCAACATGAAACAGCAAAAAGCAAGTCAGGAAAGAAGACACACACACGGTCTGGAAGTGCTGCTCTGCTGTTAGTCTTTCGGACATAAAGAATAATTTGTCTATTTGCCCTGCATAAAACCATTGCTTATACCTGAAGGCAAGAATTAAACAAGCATTTGCCTTCTCTTTTCCAAAGAAAACAAATTTGATTTCCTGTTTTTTTTTTTTTTTTTTTTATCAAATCCATTCTCTCTCCCTGAAAACTTAATTCCCTGAGGTTATTTTATTCTTTCTCTCTCTCTTTCTTTTTCCCTGAAACCTCTGGTCCAATTCTGAAGAGGAAACATAAAACCATGAGTCCTTCCCAAGATTGGTGGGGGGTCCCATGGGCAGAGCAAGAAGAGTGTCCCCATCCATTCTGGAATGTGTGCCATGGTCTAGCACAGTGCTAGACCAACCCGGGGGAGCAGAAGTCACCACACTGGTTGGAGACAAGAGAGGACATTGGTCAGAGGCTCATCAATCTTGTAGAGCAACAGTTGGTCTCAGAAGTCCCCAGAGGAGATAAGCATAGCCACTCCTGGAGGCCTGCCGAGTCACAGGGTGCAAAGCCTGAGGCGGGTGCAGGGGGTAAGGGAAGGCTGCCACCAACCACCGCGCTCTGGTCTGTAGCCTGGAGGCAGCTCTGTGGTCAGAACGTGGGTGGACATTAAGCCCAAGGGCCAGCAGTAGCCCAGCAGTAGCCCAGGGCTTCTAACTCACCCTTTGTGGTACTGGAGTGAGAGTTACTAAAAATCAGCATGTCAGTCCTGCTCTGGAAGCTTAATGTCGCACCAGAGCAATCAGATCGCCAGGCCATTCTCCTGGAGAGGGGAAAGGGGGCATCTGGTAGATCCCATGCAGGGGTAGCTGATCAGAGAGTGTCCCCAAGGGGAGAAGCCAGGACAGGGCCCATGCAGGTCCCATCTGGGATCAGAGCGCCCCACCTGGCTAACCCTCTTGGCTCTGCCTGGTTCCAAGCACCAGAGAGGCACTTAGAAAATTTTAAGGAAGTCCCTCCAAGGTGTGTTTGTGAGGCTAAGGGGTGGGGGAGGAGGAGTTCTTCCACAGGTGGGCCATACCTTGGGAGCTAGGTACTAAGCACTGTCACTTCCTGGCAGCATAGGGCAGAGTGGAGCTCATATGGGGCTGAATTTTTCGAGCAAGCCAGAGTCAGGTGGAGACTCACTCTGGGGCAGGCCAGTGCCTGGAAGAGCAAATTGAAGCCCAGGTTTATGTCTGTGTCCATTTCCAGCCCTAGACGGTGAGTTGCTCTGAGGGAGGGACGGTGCCTTCTACAATATATTCTCCTATCCCTCGTGCCTTGAGAAATGCCTGTCATCTTTGCGTGCAGCTATTATAAATGAAAGGATAAAACCTCCCTGCCTTTGCCTGTTAAGACTGGCTCAGAATTTGGGACAAGGCTTGACCTTGTGGTTAGAACCGTCAGCAGAACAAGTTGCAAACGGTAGGGAAAGCAGAACGAGGAGGCGGACCTGAGATTAAACGTCCCCTTCTTCCACTCGCCAGAAGCATTTTGTCATGGGTTTCATCCCCTCAGTGGTTGTGACTCAGTGTCTCCCTCCCACCACCACCCTAACCCCTCAGTAGCAACAGTGCTGCCAGGGGCAACTCTGCCTCCCATCAGGGACACAAAAAAACCCCTAGGTTTCCCATTGAACCCCATTGCTGTCACAGCGAGCCGCTTATGAATTGTGAAACAATCTAATCGGTCACTCTTGCTTTTTAAAATGGTTCCCTAGTGGGTCCTCCAACAAGCCACTGTAAATATATGTCCCATGTTGTATCACTCCTGGGATCTATCAGTCGCTATGTGTGTCACCCAAACACCCTAGGTCTCAATAATTAACAGTTCCCTGGAATGCTTACCTTTGCAAAATACCGCACACTCCTTTGAGCATAAAGAGGCTCCAATAGAAATATTAAGATTGCTTTTGAATACTGGATAATTTATACCCTTCATTAAGCTCTAGGTGACAGCTTGATATGGAATTAACAAAGCAAAACAAAACCTGGCCTCTGATCTGTTAAAAAGCATATTGAACAAGCCTGTGTCACAGATGGTGACTCTCAGCTGACAGCGGTCCTATGGCGGGGAGTGGCATTGGAGAGGAACTGCCCCAAATGCGAAGGCAGCTGCTGCCAGCTGTATTGGGAAAACACGATTTAAAACCAGGGCTGGGATCAGGCTAAGGGGATCAGACTGTATAACTGGTTTTGGGGACAGCTAACGCCTCACTCTAGGAAGTCAGCTTCTCCTGGTTGCAGGGTTGTGGGATTCCTGCTTTTGTCGTGCCCACCCAGCGTACAGTGCCAGCAGGCAGACCTCAGGACACAGGCCATCTCTGTGCACTTCTCTGCAGCAGGACTTTGGCCAATCATCAGCACAACTTTTATATCAAAATTCCAAACAGAGTTCTAAAGCCAGGTAGTCCCTGCCATGTCCCTCCAGGCTTCCTTTCACATGTAGAAACTTCTGTACCTAAACTCCCTCACCCAAAGATAATAAGACTCCCTTGAAATAATGTTAGTAATAACAGCTAACATCAATCATGCTCTTAATAAGTGTCAGAACTATCGTAAGTTGAAATCGTACCAAGAAACTGCACTAAATATTTCTGTAATTATAACTTGCTCAGTATGTGACTAGTTCTTTTGGGGCTGCTTTACACACATTATTACTCATTCAATCTTCACAAATAAGCCTGTAAACTAAATACCATGATTATTCCCATTTTTCAGATGAAGAAAAGCCGCAGAGAGGTTAAGTGAGTGCCCAGAAAACAAATAGCTAATTAGTAAGGGAACCAGGATTTGAACCCCAGCAGTAAAACATGTTTTCTAGGGCCCTTAAGCAGTATTCTACATTTTCCTAGTCTTGACATGCATTGTATCACTTCTTCTAGACCCTGCCTATTGTTTTGGCTCTATCTTAAATCATCTTCCCCTTAATCTCTGCATTTTAGCCATATTAGCTTTGATTTCCTAAACCTGCCATGCTACCTCCTACCGTAGGACCTGTTGTATTAATATATACCATGTGAAGTAGGGTTTAATTTCCGTTCTTTCACATGTGAATATCCAGGACTATTTGTTGAAAATATTATTCTTTCCTCCATTGTATTATCTTAGTACTCTTCCCAAAAACCAATTGGTCATAAATGTGAGGGTTTATTTCTGGACTCTTAATTCTATTGCATTGGTCTATATGTCTGTCCTTATGCTAATAACACACTGTCTTGATTGCTGTAGCTTTGTATTAACTTTTAAAATCGGGAAGTGTGAGCCTTCCAGTGTTGTTCTTCAAGATTGCTTTGTTCGTTCTGGGAATCTTGAATTTCCACATGAATTTTAGGATCAGCTTGTGAATTTTTGCAAATAAGTCAGCTGGGATTTTGACAAAGATTGTGTTGAAACTGTAGATTAATTTGGGGAGTAACACTATTTTAACATTGCTTTCCAATCCATGAACGTGAGATGTCTTTCCATTTATTTAGGTCATCTTTAATTTCTTTCAACAATCTTTTGTAGTTTTCAAGGTATAATATTTATACTTTCTTTGTCAAACTCTTCCCTAAGTCTTTTATTCTTTTTGATGCTATTGTAAGTGGAATTCTTTTCTTAATTTCATTTTCAGATTGGTGATTGCAAGTGTGCAAAAATAAAATTGATGTTTGTGCATTAATCTGGCATCCTGCAACCTTGCTGAACTTGTTTCTTAGTTTTGATAGAGTTTTAGTGAATTCCTTTGAATTTTCTATAAGATCATGCCATCTGCAAAGAGACATAGTTTTACTACTTTCCTTCCAATATGAATGCCTTTTATTTCATTTTCTTGCCTAATGTCTCAACTAAAAACAGTGTTGTATAGAAGTGACAAGAGCACTGTTCCTGTTCTTGTTCCTGATTTTGGGGGAAAGCATTCAGTTTTTTACCTTAAGTCTGATGTTAATTGTGAGATTTGCATGGATGTTATTTATTGGGTGAGGAAGTTCCCTTCTATTCCTAATTTTTTGAGTGTTTTTATTATGGAAAGGAGCTGAATTTGTCGAATGCTTTTTCTGCATCCATTGAGACGATCATGTGGTTTTGTCCTTTAGTGATACTGTATGACATTAATTGATTTTCAGATGTTAAACCAATCTTACATTCCTGGGATAAATCCCACTTGCTCATGGTATATATTTTTATATATTGCTAAATTTGGTTTGCTAGTATTTTGTTGAGGATTGGCTCTTTTATTCTTGTTTTTGCTTCTTCTGTCTGGTCTGTGTGTTCTTCCTTGTTTGATGTGTCCCCATCGGAACAATAAGAATCCAAGGACTGAAATGATAGTTGGATTAAGAAGCCAGGAGGTTTATCAATTATCAGGAGCACTGCCTATAGGAGGTATTGGAATAAGGATGAAATACAATAACAGTTAACTCAGATTTCTACAAAGCACTTCCTACATCAGTGGTTCTCAAAGTGTAATGTGCAAAAGAATCACCTGCTTATTACTAAAACACATAATCTTCTGTCCAACACCTGGTCTCCAATTCAGGAGGTCTGAGTGAGACTTGAGATTTGCATTTCTAACCAACTTATAGATGCTGATGGTTCATGGATCACACTTTCAGCAGCACTCTCTTACATGCCTGACTAATTGTAAGTTAGCACTCTTTTATGTGATTTGCTAATTGTAAATTGCTCAGTCTCCCTCTGAAATACATAGCATCTTCCAAGGGAAATAAAAAATACCCCTCATGCCTTGAAGCAGTGACACCAACCAGCAAAAAGCACACCCATTGCCCAGATCTTGGTTTCTAAATACTGTTCTCCAAAACAAGGAAACAACAAAGATCCATGAAGAAATAGCTAACCCTAGTGCAGGGACACAGAAAACATAAGATGAGCTTAGAGCAGCATCTTATAGTGTCAGAAAGTAAGGAAGTGCAAAAAGAAAGAAAAAAAAGAAAAAACCAAGGAAGGATGGGAACATATCAAAAGAATTGAGGCTCTAACCTGAAAGAACTCCCAATGGTCAAAACTGGAATACTTTGAGCAATAAAATAAAATAATACTAGATTACAACTAAAGAATTAAACAAATATCCATGAGTTCATACTGATGTAAATAAGTGACTGAATAAACAAATAATAGGGGAGAGGGATAAAATTTCTATTTTTTTTTTTTACACATTTTACTGCTTATTTATTTAATTACTTTGAATCATTATACACAAGGGCCACAACTGCAGACTTTAAGATATTTTGCTGGCATAACTTCCAAAAGAATTTTTTTTTATTTCAACATATTATGGGGATACAAATGTTTAGGTTATGTGTGTTGCCTTTCTCCCCTTCCCCCTGGAGTCAGAGCTTCAAGCGTGTCCATCCCCCAGATGGTGCACATCGCACTCATTATGTATGTATATACCCATCCCCTCCTCCCCCCTCCCGTCTGCCGGACACCCAATAAATGTTATTCCTATCTGTCCACTTAGGAAAATTTCTTAATAGAAGAATCCAAATGACATATATAGATATTCCCCTTTCTGAAGGTAGAACCTGATTTTTCTTCCCTTGAGTATGGGCTATTCAAAGAACTTCCAAACAATCGACTACAGAAAGAGAGTAATCTCTCTACTACAGAAAAAAGTAACTTTACAGTGGAGAGACCTGGTAGATACCACCTTAACTAAGTAGTCAAGGTTGCTGTGATCTGAATGTTTGAGTCCTCTCAAAGTTCAAGTGTTGAAATCTTAACCTCCTAGGTGATGGTATTGGGAAAGTGGATCCCTTATGATTGAGATTAGTGCCCTTATAAAAAAGACCCCAGAGAGCTAGCTAGTCCCTTCCACTATGTGAGGACATGTCTAAAAGGCACCATATATGAGCCAGGAAACAAGCCCTCATCAGACACTAAATATACCAGCACCTTGATCTTGGACTTCCTAGCCTCCAGAACTGTGAGATATAAATTTCTGTTGCTTATAAGCCAACCAATCCAGCCTAAATGGACTAAGACAAAGGTTAACATCACCAGTAATAGGTCATATTCATATCATATACTCTGTGATATGATGGCATGAGAAGGGCAATGCACCTCCATGGTATTCCCACCCAAATTCCACAACTTTAGTTTGACTATGAAAAAACGTCAGACAAAATCAAACTGCCACATGCTAGAAGAAAATATTTGTGAATTACATAGCTAGTAAAGGACTTGTTTCTAGAATGCATTAAAAAGAACTCTCAAAACCTAACAACCAGCCAGGCATGGTGATACACACCCGTAGTCCCAGCTATTCAGGAGGCTGAGATATGAGGATTGCTTGAGGTCAGGAGTTCAAGACCAGCCTGAACAATGGTGAAATCCTGTCTTACCAAAAATAGAAAAAAATTAGCCAGGTGTGGTGGCACATGCCTACAGTCCAAGCTACTCAGGAGGCTGAGGCAGAAGGATCACTTTAGCCCAGGAGTTTGAGGTTGCAATGAGCTATGATGACACTACTGTACTCTAGCCAGGGCAACGGAGTGAGACCCTGTCTCAAAAAGATACATAAATAAATAAACTTAATAAGAAGAAAACAACTTGAATAGTTGTTGAAAACATATTAGTGATTGCCTGAGAACAGGAGGGTGAGAATGGCAGAGAGGGACAGGAAGGAGCATTTACCAAAAAGGCACAAGAAAACTTTGGGGATGATAGATATATTTACTATCTCAATTGTGGTGGTGGCTTCACAGGTGTATACATGTGTCAAGCCTTATCGAAGGTACACTTTCAATATGTGTGGCCTGACTTACTCCCCAAGGACTTTTCCCTACCTTCTCCTAGTTTTCCAGAGGACAAGGATGAGGGATGTTTTCTTACTGGCTAGATCCAATTGACCATGACCCTTTATATATATATATATGACGGGTGACCCTTTATATATATATATATATATATATATATATATATATATATATATATATGTAGTGTTCAAAAAGTTTATGGAAAATGTGTATTATGAAAAAACTATGCATGGAGTTCAAATTTTTTGCACCAAAATCAACTTGTATTAATTTGTTATAACATGTCTGAATATGATCTAACTTGAGGCACTAAGAAAGATCACACAACAGTTTGAAATGAACCCCTATTAGAGCAACATGAATTCTGCTAAAATTGAAGCAAGAACAAACATCAAATTTATGGTGAAGCTTGGGTGGAAGAATGGTGAAATCATTGATGCCTTAAAGAAAGTTTCTGGGGACAATGCCCAAAAGAAATCAGCAGTTTACAAATAGATAATTCATTTTAAGTAGGGACAAGATGATGTTGAAGATAAAGCCTTCAGCAGTAGACCATCCACACAAATATTCAAGGAAAAAAATCCATCTTGTTTGTGCCCTAATTGAAGAGGATGAACAGGTAACAGTACAAACAATAGCCAACACCATCTCAATTGATTCCACTCACACAATTGATGTGTGATGAAAAATTAAAGTTGAGCAAATTTTCCATTCAATGGGTACCAAAACCATTGCTCCCAGATCAGCTGCCATCAAGAACAGAACTTTTAATGGAAACTTTAAACAAACGGGATCAAGATCCTGAAGCATTTCTTCTAAGAATTGTAATAGGAGCTGAAACATGGCTCTACAAGTACAATCCTGAAGACAAAGTACAATCAAAGCAGTGGCTACTGAGAGGTGGGAGTGGTCCAGTCAAAGCAAAAGCAGACTACTCAAGATCAAAGGTCATGGGAACAGTTTTTTGGGATAGACAAGGCATTTTGCTCTTGACTTTCTGGAGGGCCAAAGATTGATAATATCTGCTTGTTCTGAGAGTGTTTTGAGAAAGTTAGCCAATGCTTTAGCAGAAAAACACCCAGGAAAACTTCACCAGAGAGTCCTTCCCCACCATGACAATGCTCCCGCTCATTCCTCTCATCAAACAAGGGCAATTTTGTGAGAGTTTTGATGGGAAATCATTAGGCATCCACCTTAAAGTCCTGATTTTTTTCATTTCCTAATCTTAAAAAAATCTTTAAAGGACAACCATTCCTGTGGGTTATCTGTGTGAAAAAGACTGCATCGATGTGGTTAAATCCCCAGGACCCTCAGTGCTTTAAGGATGGACTGAATGGTTGGTATCATCACTTACAAAAGTGTCTTTAGCTTGATGGAGCTTATATTGAGAAATAAAGATTTTTATTTTTTTATTTTTATCTTCTAATTCCATTTTTCCAGAAACTTTTTGAAGTCCCCTTACACCATATTACTGGGAAGGGAGAGCAGCCGGCATTTATTAAGTAGTTATTATGCTCCTGAACTTTCGTGCAATAAACTTGGTTAATTCTCACAGCAACCCTGACAGGTAGATAATAACACTGCTGCCTTGTAGATTAGAAAAATGAGCCTTAGGCAGTTAACTAACATCACTTGTCGTACAGCTAGTAAATCATGAAGACGAGATTCAAAAGCAGTTTATTCAAAACCCAGAGGCAGGAGGAGGTTGAGTAAGAACTTGCATAACTATATTATCATAAATTACCTCAATCCCTGACTAGTCAACCAATGCTATCCAATTAGGAATGAGAATAAAATCAAAGAAACAAAAAAATTTTAAATGAAACATTGTTTGTTTAATATGCAGCAATGCTTTGTTTTGAAAATAAAGAGGAACTTTTTTCATATGTTGTGTATTGTGTTTTTATTGGAAATAGGCTTTCTCTCTTCCCAACCTTGTTAATTATATGTAGAATAAATGGTAAAGCAAATTAAACTTGACTGAGGCAGCAGTGTGGGTCCATCTAGTCCCAGCTCTGAGTCGAGTATCGATTTAGAGAGAAGGGGCAAAGCAGGCCACCCAAGGGCTCTAGCTGCACGTGGAAGCCCTGCTCTCACTTAGACATCGGCCTGCCTGGATTTCTAAAATTTATTTTCTAGATTCTCCTCCACTCTGGTGTCCCATCTGCTGCAATAGCCATTACTTCCTGAATTACTGATGCCCACCATTTTCCTGAAC
The DNA here is from genome assembly GCA_963573855.1 of Lepilemur septentrionalis. NCBI lineage: Eukaryota > Metazoa > Chordata > Mammalia > Primates > Lepilemuridae > Lepilemur > Lepilemur septentrionalis. The sequence continues at coordinate 85,640 of CAUYMX010007738.1, forward strand.
CATGTCTGGGGATTGCTGCACCCAGAGATGTGCTTGCCCATTGGCTAAGTCTCTCCAGGTGGCACTGTGCTAAGTGGACCCAATGGCAAGCCCGGCTCCCTTGTGTTTCCTGAATGACCCATCATGCCTGCCTGGCAAGTACAGTCCTATATTGTATAACAATGTTCGTGTGATATTGGGTGACGTGCTGTTCCAACGGAAAGGAAAAGTGGCCTCCCTCCAACTCAGCAGGGAGGGAGAGAAAGCCTCCCTCTGTTTCATGTGGTCAGCTGGAACACACGCTTCCCCACTGCTTAGTTTACAAAGAGCACAACTAAGAGAGACCCACACATTTGCATTCATCAGATGGTGCAGTTATAAGCACAGTCAGAAATGCTTCTGGCGAAGCGGAACATATGATTCTATCATTTTCACCTCTCAAAGAAACAACCCACAGACCAAGGAAAGCCCACCTTGATGCACTGAAAACAAACCACTCATTCCTGAACACAGATCTGGGCAAGAAAATTTTGCAAACCTTACGGTAACATTAATGATTGCTGCTCTAAAATCCTATAACCACAAAAGAAAGTCACACTTCCTTTTAGTACCCAAATAATGATGGCATTAACCCCAGCAGCTTGATTGTTGATAAACAGCTCCCTTCCAAGTGTCCCTTGCTTATTTCAGAGCACTCTCACAGGGGTGCCCCAGTGCAGTCTCTCAGGTGAGAGCGCCATGCAGGGCTCCCTTTCCCCTCTCCTGGTTGGCTGCCCTTCACCCCAAAGCTTCCCTTCTGCTCCTGCCTGTCATGAGGGTGCCAGTGACTCTACCAAGGGGGCTCTTCCTTGGAGTGGCCAGGGAACGACAGTCATGCCCCACATAAAGACGTTTTGGTTAACGACTGACCATGTATGCAATGGTAGTCCCCTAAGATTACAGTGGAGCTGAAAAATTCCTATTGCCTAGTGACACTGTAGCCATCATGACATCTGCAGTGCGAGGCATCACTCGCGTGTTTGCTGTGGTGTTGGTGTGAACAAACCTACTGTGCCAGTTGTATGAAAGTATGACACATGCAATTATGTATAGCACACAATACTTGAAAATGATAATAAACAACTATATGACCAGTTTGTGTTTTTACTACACCATACTTTACATCATTATTTTCGAGTGTACTTTTACTTATTTAAAAAAAATTTTAATTAACTGTAAAACAGCCTCAGGAAGGTTCTCAGGAGGTATTCCAGAAGAAGGCATTGTTATCATAGGAGATGACAGCTCCATGCCTGTTATTGCCCTTGAAGACCTGACAGTGAGACAAGATGTGGAGGTGGAAGACAGTGATATTGACGAACCTGACCTTGTGTAGGCCTAGGCTGATGTGTGTCTTAGTTTTTGACAAAACAGTTAGCAAGCAAAAAAAAAAAAATTTTAATAGAAGAAATCTTATAGAATAAGAATATACAAAAGAAAATATTTCTGTACAGGGGTACAATGTATTTGTGTTTTAAGCTAAGTGTTATTACAGGAATCAGAAAGTTTACAAAATTAAAAACTTTATAAAGTAAAAAGTTACAGTAATCTGGCCGGGCGTGGTGGCTCACGCCTGTAATCCTAGCACTCTGGGAGGCTGAGGCGGGTGGATCACTCAAGGTCAGGAGTTCGAAACCAGCCTGAGCAAGAGCAAGACCTCGTCTCTACTATAAATAGAAAGAAATTAATTGGCCAACTAAAAATATATAGAAAAAATTAACTGGGCATGGTGGTGCATGCCTGTAGTCCCAGCTACTCGGGAGGCTGAGGCAGGAGGATCGCCTGAGCCCAGGAGTTTGAGGTTGCTGTGAGCTAGGCTGACGCCACGGCACTCACTCTAGCC